>BOPN01005159.1:74918-84918 GCA_017312705.2 Penaeus japonicus | reverse complement strand
GTTGTAATCAAGGTGGTAATGATGGCTTTGTCCATGACACTGGTGACGTAAGATTGCCAGCGCTGACCGGCTTATCAATATATATATATATATATATATATATATATATATATATATATATATGTATATATATGTATATATATATGTATATGTATATGTATATGTATATGTATATGTATATGTATATGTATATGTATATGTATATGTATATGTATATATATATATATATATATATATATATATATATATATATATATATATATATATATATATATATATAATATAATTTATATGGTGACGCGTGACGACAATGATGATAACAATAACAATAGTGATAAGATCAGTAATAAAAACAGCAACAACAATAATTATTATGAGACTGATGATGATATTAGCGAATAATAACAAAACAACAATAACCATAAGAGCAAGAACAACGATAACAAACGACAGTGGCAATAATAATAAAAACAATCATAAAATAATCTGAAAAAATCAGCATGAGTGGGAAAAAACGGAAACACAAACATGCGAATGAATAAATAATGAAATATGTTAATCAATCAATAGATAAATTGATGAATGGAATATAAAACAAAGAGCTCACATATATTTTTCCTTATGTTCTTAAAACACAACATAAAAAAACAAGGAAAAGAAACAAACCACCTGCCGGTCATCAAGGGTCAGGGAAAGGGGGGAGGGGGAATGGAAGAGGGGGGGGGGTGAGAGAGGAAGAAGGAGAAAGAGGATGAGAAGAAGAAGAAGGAGAAGGAGAAGATGGGTGACGAAGAGCAGGGGGAGGAGGAGGGAGACGGAAAGAGAGAGTAGAGACAATGGTAGGGAGAGGGAGAGTTGGAGAGAGTGAGGGAGAGGGGGAGGGAGAGGGGGAGAGGGGGCGAGAAAGGGGGTACTACCAAGACACCGTCAATCGACACAAACTTTCACTCGCTTTCTCTAAGACCCGCCCCCCCCTAACCCCCACCCTTCCTCTGCCTACCATGCCTATCACCATTAACTCCTGGTCTCTCCACGGTATCAGGTAGACCGGCGTTTTATTAAAATATATAAATATTACTTAGCTGATATTCCCCTCCCTTCCTTCGATTATATTTTCTCGACTTTTAGTTAAGAAAGAAAAAAAAATATATATATGCCCTGAATAAGCTGAAGGTATTAACGTTTTTTTCTCTAGTTTTCCACCTCCTAAAAAATCCAATATGCAAAACAGCTCATTGAAAAGAAACAAAAAAGTATATATATACGTGGTCGGGTTGAAGAAAGCGACAGGTTCGCGCCATTTTTACACGATGGGGAAACGTGCTTAAAAGCATATATTTTTATCGTCGCGGAGCTTGTGACGCAAGGTGAAATTACACTCACATGACACTTCCATTGTCTTCGTGAAATAATCCGCCACTGTAATTGGCATTTCTTTCTTCCATAGGTTGAATAATTGGAAAATGATAACGTGTAATTATCATACACAGAGGTTGCAGCAAGGGAGATAAAAAATAATTAGTATTACAAACAGGTATTTATTTATGCAACAGCCATTAACCAACACGCAGTCACCGCCACATGCAAACACGCAAACAGTATACGGGCTACACCCCCCCTCCCCCACCCTCCGCCCACCCCCTACACACAATCCAACAAACACACAGACACACACACGTTAACAAACACACACCCAACCAAACAAAAATGTCCCTCAAGCACCAATAAGTCGGCCAACCAGAACGACCACAATATAACCTGCATTCCGGCCGAGAGCAACAAGAACCGCCCCGCCAAAAAGCCAAAAAGCGTGAAGGCCGCAGAGCAACGCCAAAGCAAGTCGACGGTTTGCCAACATGGCCGAACAACTTCAATCACCTTCAATCGCGTGGCTAGTCGACGGTTCAGCGAAGCCGTAGGTCGGTAGCAGGCATAACTACCGGTTATTATTTTTTTCGAGGGGGGGAGGAGAGGTTCTTAAATACCCCTTTCTTTAGATCTCCTTTAGGTATCTTTCTCCTTTTTTTTTAGGTAAGGAATACCCTCAAAATCCCATCGTACAGAGCGAACCACCTCGTCCCGGAACGAAGCTTCGAACCCGTAAAAACAAAACTCAAAACCAAAGACCCAAATACCCGAATACCCTTCAAGAAAACCAAAAAATCCAAAAAACCTAAAACAATACCAGCAGCAAATACCCTTTCTCTCAGTCGATAAGCTCAGTGAGAGAAGCAGACGAGCGAAAGAGCTGGAGCGTCCTGGCCAAGCTCAAAGGGTCGGACAGGCGGAACAGCCAGGCTCCGCGCGTGGGCCGTCATAAAAACAAAAAAAACAAAAAAAAACTGGGAGGCGAGAGAGACGATCGCGATTTCTAGACACGGCGCGAGAGAGAGATTTGATGTCTCTTGAAGTGGAGGAGGAGAGAGGGGAGCCGAGGGAGAGACAGAATCGGTAATGAAGAGGAAGGGATGGAGAGAATAGGAGGAGGAGGAGGAGGAGGAGGAGGAGGAGGAAGGAAAACCAGAAGAGGAGGAAGAAGCAACAGAAGAAGAAGAGGAGGAAGGGGTAGAGAAGGAGGAAGAGGAAGAAGAGAGGGAGGAAGGGGACGGGGAGACAGGAGGAGAGATTAAAAAAGAAGAGGAGGGATGAAGAGAGAATTTAATGAGCAGACAGAAGGGCAGATGCGAGAGAGAGAGAGAGAGAGAGAGAGAGAGAGAGAGAGAGAGAGAGAGAGAGAGAGAGAGAGAGAGAGAGAGAGAGAGAGAGAGAGAGAGAGAGAGAGAGAGAGAGAGAGAGAGAGAGAGAGAGAGAGAGAGAGAAAGAGAGAGAGAGAGAGAGAGAGAGAGAGAGAGAGAGAGAGAGAGAGAGAGAGAGAGAGAGAGAGAGAGATAGAGAGAGAAAGAGAGAGATAGAGAGAGAGATAGAGAGAGAGAGAGAGAGAGAGAGAGAGAGAGAGAGAGAGAGAGAGAGAGAGAGAGAGAGAGAGAGAGAGAGAGAGAGAGAGAGAGAGAGAGAGAGAGAGAGAGAGAGAGAGAGAGAGAGATAGAGATAGAGATAGAGATAGAGATAGAGATAGAGATAGAGAGAGATAGAGATAGAGATAGAGATAGAGATAGAGAGAGAGAGAGATAGAGATAGAGATAGAGAGAGAGAGAGATAGAGATAGAGATAGAGAGAGAGAGAGAGAGAGAGAAGAGATAGAGATAGAGATAGGAATCTAGAGATAGGGGAGAGAATAGAGATAGAATAGAGAGATAGAATAGATAGAGAAAGAGATAGAGAGAGAGAGAGATAGAGATAGAGATAGAGATAGAGATAGAGATAGAGATAGAGATAGAGATAGAGATAGAGATAGAGATAGAGAGATAGAGAGATAGAGAGATAGAGAGATAGAGAGATAGAGAGATAGAGAGATAGAGAGATAGAGAGATAGAGATAGAGATAGAGATATAGAGAGATAGAGAGATAGAGATAGAGATAGAGATCAGGATCAACAGAAATGGCCCAGCGGCACGCCGCCTCAATCTCTCCCCCGTTTCCCTCGCTCCTTTCCCTCATCCGCTCGCTCGCTCGCTCGTTCCTCGACAACCATCTGTCACTCGCGCTCTGGCTCTCTCGCCTCCTCGCGTAGGTCACGACTCGCTCTCTTTACGGAAGATAATTATGGGCGTTCGTGGATGAAACCGACTGCAAGACTTGCACATCTACGGCGCTGACGCAACCGCGGGCGTGCGACTCCCAGGCCGTTCGCGTAACATAATCCGCATTCTCAGGGGGGATACGCGCGTATTTTGATTATTCTTGATTCTTTCGATTCATTTACGTCTGTTTACAAACTTCTATTCTATGCGGTAAATGAGAAATAATAAGGTAGAGTAAAACGGGGGCAAAAAAGTGCTGTAAAGATAAGTGTTGGAAGGAAGGGAAAGAAAAAGGCATTTCTTGCATAGCTTTTGAAAGGGGGTCTCCTCCGTGGCCTCGACCTGGTGCGGCCGTTCTTGCTCCTCTCTCTCTCTCCTACTTCCTCTCTTCACCTTCCCCTCTCCTACTTCCCCTCTCCTACTTCCCCTCTCCTACTTCCCCTCTTCACCTTCCCCTCTTCACCTCCCTCTCTTCACTTTCCCCTCTCCTCCTTCCCCTCTTCACCTTCCCCTCTTCTTCCCCTCTTCTTCTTCCCCTCTTCTCCTTTCAATCTCATTTCTTAATCTTTCTCTCATTTTGCTGCTATGCCAACGAGACCTATTGCATAGCCAAAGTTCATGTTCAATGTTCACGACAGTCTTTGCAGTCACAGTCCATTGGTAAATACTACAGAAAAAAACAAATTATTTAGTAATAATAACCTACATAATGGCTTAATTGTTCTTCAAATTACCCGTAATCACGGGCTTAATTTCTACAAAATTGCCCGTTACTGGTATTACCTTATTATCATTTATATGCATTTTATATCACAATAATAGGCGATTGTATACCCTTTTTTCCTTGTTATTTCATATATTTCATTTTGACAAAAAGAGAAAGGGAGAGGGAGTGGAAGAGGAAGAGAGAGAGGGAGACAGAGGATGAGGGAGAGGAAGAGGAAGAGGAAGAGGAAGAGGAAGAGGGAGAGGGAGAGGGAGAGGGAGAGGGAGAGGGAGAGGGAGAGGGAGAGGGAGAGGGAGAGGGAGAGAGAGAGAGAGAGAGAGAGAGAGAGAGAAGAGAGAAGAGAGAAGAGAGAAGAGAGAAGAGAGAAGAGAGAAGAGAGAAGAGAGAAGAGAGAGAGAGAGAAGAGAGAAGAGAGAAGAGAGAGAGAGAAGAGAGAAGAGAGAAGAGAGAAGAGAGAAGAGAGAAGAGAGAAAAGAGAAAAGAGAGAAGAGAGTGAGAGAGTGAGAGAGAGAGAGAGGAAGAGGGAGAGAGAGGAAGAGGGAGAGAGAGGAAGAGGGAGAATACGACATAGATAGATAGATAGATAGAGTGAGAGAGAAGACAGAGTGAGAGTGAGAGCCAGAGATCGAGATCGAGATCGAGCGAGCGAGTGCTATTGCTCAGCCGGTGCTGGCAGCCCAGCGCACGGGGAGGCGGCGGCACAGCTGGTTCAATGACCCGCCGCCGTTCAGAACTCGGAGCATTGAACAAGGGAGGAGCGAAGTGAAGGGAAGAGCCTAATAACGCTGGATAAGATGAGGAGATGAGATAGTGAAGAGACGAAGATGGAAGGAGAGGGACTTGAATTATAAGGAGGAGGAGGAGGAGGAGGAGGAAAGAAAACCTGCAAACACGGGAGGCTGAGCTGATTAATTAAAGGCAATTGGAGAGGAAGGAGGTAGAGGGAGAAGGAGGAAGAGGAGGAGGAAGTGCTTTAATGATGAAAAAAAAAAAAAAGATCCGAAGAAAATGACATATCAAAACAACTCATCGGAATACATATTTAATTCTTTATACATATATATCTATTTACATGTCTGTGACTATCAACAAATAAATCTGTAAATATAAGTACATAGATGAACCCGAACCGAAGCACATCTCGAGTCCTCAAAGCTTCCCTCTTGCGGTTCAAAAGGTGTTTCGGCGCTACGCCCGCCCCCCCGCCCGCCCGCCTTCACGAGCGAGAGTGAAATCAGGTGAAACTCCAGAGGGGGTTACGGGCGGGGTTGATTGGGTGGGGGGGATGAGGGGAGGGCAAGGGAGGGGGGAGGGGGGGGAGGGGGGAGGACGCGTGCTCCTTCCACCCATCCGAGTCGACCTCCTCCTGCGCTCTCGACCTCGTCTTAGTTCTCCTGGTCTTCATTCTTCTTTCTTTCTTTCTTTCTCTCTCTCTCTCTTCTCTCTCTCTCTCTCATTCACTCTGACCCTCTCTCTCTCATTCTCTGATCCTCTCTCTCTCTCTCTCTCTGACCCTCTCCCTCTCTCTCTCTCTCTCATCCCCTCTCTCTTTCTCTCTCTCTCCCTGTATCTCTCTTTCTTTCTCTTTCTCTTTCTCTCAGTCCCTCTCTCAAGCCATGCTATTCCCTTATTCGCAAAATCCGACCGGCACCGAACGCATTTTAGAAGCTTATCCGCACTGCATTTCCCATTGTAGGATGGAGATTCGAAGCTTCGAGGCAGATAAAGCGTTAGTGTTTCATTCAACATTTTCAACATTTCGGTATCGGCTTTAAAATGTAATACGAAAAAATAAGGAGACAAATTTCGAGAAAGAAAATTGTAAGAGGTAATAACTATCGCACTGAGGAAGATAAAGAAGAAGAAGAAAAAAGAAAGAGAGAAAATTGAAGACGAAATCTGTTTCGAGTCACGTGCGACACCGACTCTGACCCTGCGTATCTTCTTTCACTTTTATTACACGAAAATCCGCCAAGTTTATTTCGTCTTTTCCAGATATGGAGAAGAGGGCAGAGGGGGGAGGGAGGAAGGGAGGGGGAGAAGAGGGCAGAGGAGGGAGGGAGGGAGGGAGTGGGAGAGGAGGAAGGGAGAAAAGGAGTGGGAGAGGAGGGTGGGAGGAAGGGAGTGGGAGAAAGGGAGGGGGAGAGGGAGGGAAAAAGGGAGTGGGAGAGGAGGGAGTGGGAGAGGGAGGGAGGAAGGGAGTGGGAGAGGAGGGAGAAGGGGAAGGGGGAGAGGGAAAAAGAGGGGAGGAGAGGGGAGGGAGAATGAGAACAGGTTTTATATATATATATATATATATATATATATATACATATACATATACATATACATATACATATAAACACACACACACACACACACACGCACACAGGAACGCAGATGCTACGAAGCAAATGCTGCTACAAATAACGATTTGAAAGTCAATAAAGCAAAAGACAGACGAAACAAAAAGACCAAGAACAAGAAAGAAAGAAAAGAAGGAAGAGAAGATGACCGCCTCTCGAAAATCCCCGACGTCACGACACGTCTGCGCAACACCACACCTCGACCCGGAGATAGTAACAGGTAACAGGTCACCTTTTGCAAGGAATAGCACCATTACGTGACCTGGAACTAAAATGCTGTATTGAAAACCTTTCCATCGCGACCCGGATTTAAATTAAAGCGCCTCGCCTTTCGGAATGATTCACTCCTAACACTAATTAAAACAATAATAATAATAATAATAATACATACATTCCCATCGTAGGAAAAAAAACAAACAAACAACACACCAAGAACTAAACTCAATATACAAAATTTATCAATTCCCCAAAATCATCTCAATACACGAAGCAGGATAAGTTCCCCCCTGCCCCCTCCTCCCCTCCCCCACCCCCGCACCCTGTTTCTAAGAAGGCCGAGAGCGAGCGCGACCGTGAGACAGTGAAAGTCGAGTCCTCGGCGGATGATGTACTTGCCGTCGAATACACCACCGCCCTGGGTCGCCGTCTTTCTGTGGGTGGTAGGGCGGGGGGTAGGGGGGAGGTAGGGGCGGGGAGTGGGTGGTAGGGGCGGGGGGTAGGGGTGGTAGGGGTGGCGGTGTTGGAAAGGGAGGAGAAGAAGGGAGTATAGGAGAGGGTAGGGAGGAAAGGGGAGGATAGGGGAGAGGAGGGAGGATGGGAAAGGATAGAGGAGGAAGGAAGGGAGAGGGGAGGGAGGAAAGGAAAGGGAGGAAAGGAGAGGATAGGGGAGGGAGGAAAGGGAGGAAAGGAGAGGATAGGGGAGGGAGAGAGGAGAGAGAGAGAGAGGAGAGAGAGAGAGAGAGAAAGAGAGAGAGAGAGAACGCGAGCGAGAGTGAAAGAAATCGAGAGCGAGAGATCGAGCGAGAGAAACCATTAAAGAGAAAGTTAGAGACAGAGAGGAGGAATGAGAGAACAAGGGGAGGGGGAGGGGGAGGGGGGGGGGAGGGGGGATAGAATGAGGGGGAAAAAAAGAAGTACAAGATAAACAAGACATCATCATTACAATAACAAAAACAAACATCACTACAAACGCAATCAACATCTTACCCAAGTGACAGACCTTAACAACAATCGTAAAACATGATAATTATGTCCTTGCAATGATATTGTTATTGATAATGTTGATTCCAGTCACGCTAGCTTTGCGTGGCCCCTTTAAGAAGCTCGCCCCAGAAGGTACCAGTTTTCCCGCCAGAAAACTAGAACTAAAAGAAAAAAAAAAGAAGAAAAAAAAAGAAGAACAGGTTATGCAAATGACGGCCGCAGCAGCACTTGGGCGCGCGTGCGTGATGGTATTGCGGGGAACGGGAGGGGAGGGGAGGGGAGGGGAGGGGAGGGGAGGGGAGGGGAGGGGGGGGGGGAGAAGGAAATCACTCGCTAATAACTCGCTAAACAACTCGCAACTCGCCGGAGCTCAATCACAAGCCGCGAAATTCATCACAACTCATGTTTCTCACTCTTAACATGGCGATGACGTAACGATACACTAATCATGAATGTCGATGCACGAAAATGGAAAATAATGTTCGGTGCCCTTCGGACGCTCTAGGAGGGAGGGAGGAAGGGATGGGAGGGAGAGATGAGGGAGGGAGAGGAAGGGAGGGAGTGAGTGAGTGAGGGAGGGATGAAGGGAGAGGGAGAGGGAGGGAGGGAGAGGGAGGGAGAGGGAGGGAGAGGGAGAGGGAGGGAAGTCGAGGGAGGGAGGGGGAGGGAGAGGGAAGGAGGGAGAGGGAGAGGGAGAGGGAGAGGGAGAGGGAAGGAAGGAGAGGGAGAGGGAGAGGGAGAGGGAGAGGGAGAGGGAGAGGGAGAGGGAGAGGGAGAGGGAGAGGAAGGGAGAGGGAGGGCGAGATGGATGGAGAGGGGGCGAAACGCCCGTCCTTGTTCGCTGAGAATAATCATGGCACCGAGATGTGGCACTCGAGTTCTTCGTCATCTCTTCTCAATTTCTTTCCAATTATCGCGTTACATCCTCGCCCTCTTTGCCTCTTCTCCCGTTTCATTTCGCAGAAGCAATGTTCCTCCTTCTCCTCCCCTCCCCCCTCTTTCGCAGAAGCAACAGATCCGCCCCCTCTCACTCTCTCCCCTATCATCCCACTCCCCTCCCCTCTCCTCACCCACCCTCACCCATTACCCCTCACCCCTCTCCCTTTTCCCTTCTCCCCTTTCCGCTCCTCCCCTCCCCTCCCCTCCCCTCCCCTCACCCTTCTCCCATCACCCTCCTCCCCTCACCCCTCACCCCTCTCCCTTCTCCTTCCTCCCCTTTCTGCCCCTCCCCCTCCTCCCCTTCTCTAAGAGTGTAAGGTCATAGAAAGGATGTCGAAAGACGCTTTAGGATACGAAGCGAGATTCATTACGTCGACAGGAAGAACGACAAGAACAAGAACAAGAACAAGAACAAGAACATGAGAACAATAGCTAGAACAAGAATGATAACGAGAGCAAGAACAGGAAATTGTTTATTGTATATCTATTTTTTTTTTTTCGAAACGACACCAAACGACCGCGACACACGACTAAACGACCTTGGGACTGTGTGGGTGTGGTGGTCGTTGGTCGCTCTCGCTCTCTCGCTCTCTTGCTCTCTCGCTCACTTTCCCTCCCTTCCTCCCTCCCCTCTCCTCAACCACCTCCCTGCCTCCCCCTCCTCTCAGACATTTCCTTCCTTCCTTCCCTCCCTCACTCCCTCCCTTTCCCAACTCTTCCCTTCCTTCCCTCCCTCCCTCCCTCCCTTTCCCAACTCTTCCCTTCCTATCCCCCTCCCTAACCCCCCCCCCCCCACTTCCCTATTACAAGACACGTCAAGGGATCTCATCAGCATGTAATCGACGCGGCCACGACAGACCCGCATCGCAAGCACGCAAGCAAACAAGAGGAGAAAGGTCCCCAAGCAGGGAATATTGCTTGGCTTCCGTGTGTGTGCCTTTGGTTGTTGCTTTTTTAGATTTCCGTTGAGATATGTTTTATTTATTTACTTTTTTTTTTGGTAATGGTGGGGTGTGTGAGCATTAGTGGGAGAACGAGGCTGAGTGTGTGTGCGTGGAAGAGAGCCAGAGAGAGAAAGAGAGAAAGAGAGAAAGAAAGAGAGAGAGAGAGAGACAGAGAGAGAAAGAAACAGAGAGAGAGAGAAA
>BOPN01005159.1:59918-69918 GCA_017312705.2 Penaeus japonicus | reverse complement strand
GAAAAAGAAAGAAAATGGCACAAAGGAAGAGAGAAGGACAACACCGAACGAGGACAATTTACACGAGAAGAGAAAAGAAGAAAAAAAAGGATGTTCGTGGAAACAGTGAAGGGAGAGGAGGGGGAAGGGGGAGAGGGGGAAGGGGGAGAGGGGGAAGGGGGAAGGGGATAGGGAAAGAGGGTAAGGGAAGAGGAGGGAGGAGTGGGGAGGAAGGGTGAGGGAAGGGGTAAGGAGGACAGGAAGGGGAGAGGGAGGTATGGGGGGAGGGGGAGGGGGAAGGAGGAAGGGACTTTGTCTCTGCAACATTCTGCCACATTTTTCCAAAGCACTCCATACAGGAACATGTCACTCACGTACAAGATTTTTATTATCTAAAAAGAGAAAGGTGATCTTTCGAAAATATATAGCTACAGGAAAGGGTAAAAAAAAAATCCATAGATATATTCTAGCAATATTCATCAGATTACGAAACAATGATGCTCTTCATTAATCCTATTTTAAGTTAAATTTCTCTCTTTTCGATGAATTATATTAATGGCTTTATATATATATATATATATATATATATATATATATATATATATATATATATATATATATATATATATATATATATATCGTATAATTTCCACGTTTTTTACAAATAGGAATGAAGTCCTGTTTGTGGATTTTTGCTTATATTTAAACCGTAAACATATCCATTTCATTAATATTCTTATATTTTTTTTGTTATTTTTTCTCCTCTTGACATCGAACACCGTCCTCTATTTCTATTTCTCTTTCTCTTTTTCTCTTTCTCTCTCTTTCTTTCTTTCTCACTCTCCTATTCTCCTGTATTATACTTCGGCCTTCATCATCGCTCGTTTATTGGTGTCTCTCCTATTCTCTCCTCTACGTCAATCTTTAAGCTTCAGTTTCTTGCTCGCTCGCTCTCCCTCCCCCCCTCCCCCAACATCTCCTCCTCCCTCCCCCACCATCTCCTCCCCCCCCCCACCATCTCCTCCTCCTCCCCCCACCATCTCCCCCCCCCCCCCACCATCTCCTCCTCTTCCTCCTCCTCTGAAACAAAAGTTTGCAAACGTTGCAATTTCTGTGATGCAACTTTGCGAGGATGGTTGTTGTTTTCTCACGACGGAAACGATCTTAAAATAGATTTTTACTGCGGGGGGGGGGGGGGTAATATTCATATATTGGAGTCATGAAATCAAGCACCAGTAACAAGCACAAGCAGACCTACAGACAGACAGACAGACAGACAGACACACACACACACACACACACTTAAACACACATACTCACACACGGAAAAGCTTTCAAACGAATACCCCAGACAAAAAAAAAAAAAAAAAAAAAAAAAAAAAAAAAAAAAATGAAAGAAAGAAAACAAACTAAATCAAAGAAGTTTTAGTAAAACACAAAATAACAAACAAAACAAACAACAAACAGCTCGCGACTCCACCTACATTAAAAGCTTTCTTAAACCTTCCTTAAAAAACCTATTCTTTATGTTCTATCTATTTTCATTTTCTTTTATCTATTTATACTTTTCGTTATTCATTTTTATCTCTTTTTTGCCAGAGTGCAAATAATAGCTTTCCAGATCTTGCTGTGACCTCAGGCCATGCGACCGACCTTGTGTGACCTTTGTGCTTGGACGTTGACTCTGCTTGCATGACGCCCTCGCACGTCCTTGCTCGCTTGCTCGCTCTATCGCTTGCTTGCTTGCTTGCTCCTTCCCTCGTTTCTCGCTCTTTTCCTCTCTCACTCTTTCGCTCTTGTTTTCGCTCTATTGCTCCCTTCCTCGTTTCTCGCTCTCTTCCTCTCTCACTCTTTCGCTCTTGCTCATTTTCTCTTCTTGTATCTCGTCGTTTTTTATTTTCTCTTTCTCACTTTCACTCACGCTCTCTGTCTTCTCGTCTCCATTGAACTATGTTATTTTCACTTTCAGTTTATATGTATATATTTTTTTCATATCTTTCTTTCGTTTTCCATTTTCCTCTCCAATGCTTTCCTTTTGTCCGATTTTTTTCTTTTTTTTCTTTTCTATTTCCTCTTTTTTTTTTTGTCTTTTTTTGCCGCCTAGTCTCTGCACTCTATAGACATACATGTATACATACATACATGTATACATACATACATGTATACATACATACATGTATACATACATACATGTATACATACATACATGTATACATACATACATGTATACATACATACATGTATACATACATACATGTATACATACATACATGTATACATACATACATGTATACATACATACATGTATACATACATACATGTATACATACATACATGTATACATACATACATGTATACATACATACATGTATACATACATACATGTATACATACATACATGTATACATACATACATGTATACATACATACATGTATACATACATACATGTATACATACATACATGTATACATACATACATGTATACATACATACATGTATACATACATACATGTATACATACATACATGTATACATACATACATGTATACATACATACATGTATACATACATACATGTATACATACATACATGTATACATACATACATGTATACATACATACATGTATACATACATACATGTATACATACATACATGTATACATACATACATGTATACATACATACATGTATACATACATACATGTATACATACATACATGTATACATACATACATGTATACATACATACATGTATACATACATACATGTATACATACATACATGTATACATACATACATGTATACATACATACATGTATACATACATACATGTATACATACATACATGTATACATACATACATGTATACATACATACATGTATACATACATACATGTATACATACATACATGTATACATACATACATGTATACATACATACATGTATACATACATACATGTATACATACATACATGTATACATACATACATGTATACATACATACATGTATACATACATACATGTATACATACATACATGTATACATACATACATGTATACATACATACATGTATACATACATACATGTATACATACATACATGTATACATACATACATGTATACATACATACATGTATACATACATACATGTATACATACATACATGTATACATACATACATGTATACATACATACATGTATACATACATACATGTATACATACATACATGTATACATACATACATGTATACATACATACATGTATACATACATACATGTATACATACATACATGTATACATACATACATGTATACATACATACATGTATACATACATACATGTATACATACATACATGTATACATACATACATGTATACATACATACATGTATACATACATACATGTATACATACATACATGTATACATACATACATGTATACATACATACATGTATACATACATACATGTATACATACATACATGTATACATACATACATGTATACATACATACATGTATACATACATACATGTATACATACATACATGTATACATACATACATGTATACATACATACATGTATACATACATACATGTATACATACATACATGTATACATACATACATGTATACATACATACATGTATACATACATACATGTATACATACATACATGTATACATACATACATGTATACATACATACATGTATACATACATACATGTATACATACATACATGTATACATACATACATGTATACATACATACATGTATACATACATACATGTATACATACATACATGTATACATACATACATGTATACATACATACATGTATACATACATACATGTATACATACATACATGTATACATACATACATGTATACATACATACATGTATACATACATACATGTATACATACATACATGTATACATACATACATGTATACATACATACATGTATACATACATACATGTATACATACATACATGTATACATACATACATGTATACATACATACATGTATACATACATACATGTATACATACATACATGTATACATACATACATGTATACATACATACATGTATACATACATACATGTATACATACATACATGTATACATACATACATGTATACATACATACATGTATACATACATACATGTATACATACATACATGTATACATACATACATGTATACATACATACATGTATACATACATACATACATGTATATATATATATATATATATATATATATATATATATATATATTTATATATTCATACACACATTTACATGCTTTAAAAGATGAAGAAAATGCAAGTAGTACACACTTTAAAAAATTCCCCCCTCTTCCGCCCCTCCCCTCCCTCCCCTCCCTCCCCCCTCCCGTCGCTAGAAACAAATGGTGAAATTATTAAAACGAGAAAATTATACGACTAAGATTATATTTTTCCCTTTCTTTCTAAAGACGAAGTATTGACTGTGCTAACATTCCATTAATAAACCTGAAAGAAAATATACATCAACATATAGAACAGAAAAGACAAATATGAAAAAATAAATGAATATAAAAATAGAGAGAAAAGGAAGAAAAAATAATAAATGAAATAAAACCAAATGAAAGGAAATACGTGATGAGAAGAGAGAAAAAAAAAGAAAATTAGGAATTAGGAATTAGGAATACCACACATTAGATTGTATTATTATATATGTATGATTGTTATATCAGTGGTGATAAAACGCCGGTGTGAATAATCATAAACACATCCGGTGAAGATAATCTTACTGGAAATATGACGAAGAAAAGTGCAGAGACTATTGCATAACAACCGTCAATGCTCTATCATTAATATATCAAACACAATACTGTCTGTATAAATGTTTTAAGAGTCTATTTTAACACCTTTCACATAAACATTTTTATTTCTTGTATCATTTTGATTTCTATGTTGCACATATTCATTGCAGATACATTGCAACGGCTTACCAGCTTATGAATGAAAAAGACAAAAGTACATCAAAAGAATTGCCTCACTGGTTCTGACAAACGAATAAAAATACCAGGAAGAGAGAGCAGACAATTCCGGCCATAAGAGAGAAGAGAAAGAGGAGAGGAGAGAAGGGGAGGAGAGGAGAGGAGGAGAGGAGAGAAGAGGAGAGAGAAGAAAATAGAGGATAGAGGAAATAAGAGGAGAGAAGAGAGAGAAAAGAGAGGAGAGAGGGGAGGAGAAAGATTACAGAGGAGAGAGGAGGGATGAGAGGGGATAGAGAGAGAGCAAGAGACAAGATAATAAGCGGAGTAATAATGCATATTGCAACTGGACCTAAGGGTGATGACTCCCTTTGCAGTAGCAATATCAACAAAGCAACGACAGCAACAATAACAATACTCATCCACATGTAAATACGCGCGAGAACTGGCACAGGCGTGTACACACACACACACACACACACACACACACACACACACACACACACACACACACACACACACACACACACACACACACACACACACACACACACANAGAGAGAGAGAGAGAGAGAAAGAGAGAGAGAGAGAGAGAGAGAGAGAGAGAGAGAGAGAGAGAAAGAGACAGAGAGAGAGAGAGAGAGAGAGAGAGAAAGAGAGAAAGAGAGAAAGAGAGAAAGAGAGAAAGAGAGAAAGAGAGAAAGAGAGAAAGAGAGAAAGAGAGAGAGAGAGGAGAGCCAGAGAAACAGAGAGCCAGAGAAACAGAGCCAGAGAGAGCCAGAGAGACAAAGAGCCAAAGAAATAAGGAAGGAAAGTTAAAGTGGGGAAAAAAACAGGGTAATATCAGACGGACTTTAGATGACTAATGACGGTGATTGTGATAATGATGATGATGATGATGATGACTATAATGACGACGTTGGCGACGGGGATCGGCCGGAGTGCTCTAGTGATTTCACTGATAGTCCGTAGCTGTGCTTGTAACGGTGACACAGCAAGAACATGACACACACAGATGCAACAAGCGAAAGTGAAGACGAAGCAACAGCAATTCATTTTTTTTGCACTGATATATCTATAGCTTTAGTTATCTGCCCATATTCTTCTCTATCTATATCTTTAGATAATTGTATCTATTTATTTATATTAACTTGTTTATTTGTTTGTCTGTCTGTCTGTCTGTCTCTATGGAAAACTGGATTTACATATCTATATTTATATTTATCTATGATAATAACAGTTTATATTTATCTATATTCTTATTCCTCTGCTTATCTATCTATATATATGGATAACCATATCTATCTAAATTTATTTATCTTTATCAATATCTATGAAATATTGTGTCTATTTATCTATATTCTCATTCATTTGTCTATCCATATCTATGGATAACTATATCTATATCTATATCTATATAGCTATCTACATTCATTTACTTATCTGTGTGTGTGTATATATATATGTATATATATATATGTATATATATATAAATGTATATATATATGTATATATATATATAAATATATATGTATATGGAAAACTGTATTTGTATATCTATATTCTTATTCATCTGTCTATCTTTATCCATGAATAACTGTATCTATCTATCCATATTTTTCTTTGTCTGTCTATCTATGCATAACTGTATATCTTTATTTATCTATTTCTACAACTATATTTATCAGTGTATAATTATGTATATCTATAATTCTGTCTGTGTGTAACTTTATCTAGAATTGTATCTATATTTATTTATCTACTTGTGTCTATCAATATTCGAGTTGCATCTTCCTGTCTCTCTGCCCTTTGTCTTTGATCTTTTTGTCTTTCTTTGCAATAGGAGGCAATGCTTTCCCTACTTTTCCCACTCCTCTCTCCCAAATCCCCAATGTCCCCTCATCTCCTCAGTCTCCTCCCCTTTCCTCCCTACTCTCCTCTCCTCTCCCCAGTGCCTCCTCTCATCTCCTCTCCTCTCCCCACTCTCCCCTCCTCTCCTCTCCCCACTCTCCTCTCCTCTCCCCACTCTCCTCTCCTCCCCACTCTCCTCTCCTCCCCACTCTCCTCTCCTCTCCCCACTCTCCTCTCCTCCCCACTCTCCTCTCCTCTCCCCACTCCCCTCTCCTCCCCACTCTCCTCTCCTCTCCTCTCTCCTCTCCTCTCCTCTCCTCTCCTCTCCCCACTCTCCCCTCCTCTCATCTCCCCAGTCTCCTCCCATCTCCTCTCCTTCCCACTCTCCTCCCCACATTCCTCTCTCCTCTCTCCTCTCCCCACTCCCCTCTCCTCCCCACTCTCCTCTCTTCTCCTCCCTACTCTCCTCTCCTCTCCTCCATTTCCTCCGTCTCCTCCCTATCCTCTTTCCTTCCCTCTCCCTCGAGCACAATTTATGAATCCATTATTGAAAAATAAAGAATAAAATGCATATAAAAGAATAGAAAGTTATTCTTTTTAATCAGTACATACACGATAAGATAAAAAAAAATTGTTATACTGAATAAAAATCATGAAAAAAGAATGAAAGAGTTTATTTTAGAAGATAAGGAAAGAGGGAAAAGGAGAAAGAAAAAAAAGAAAGAAAGAAAAGGAACAAAGGTGATAAAAAAATACAGGGTTGGAGGGGAGGAGGGGAGGAGGGGAGGAGGGGAGGAGGAGAGGAGGAGAGGAGGAGAGGAGGAGAGGAGGGGAGGAGGGGAGGAGGAGAGGAGGGGAGGGGGAGGGGGGAGGGGGGTAGGGGAGATTCATGTGCCATATTTTATAACTCACGAAGTGGGTTTAAAAACATTTTTATAGTTTATGATTTTTCTGATTGAATACAACATAGTTTACACGTGTGGATGCGCACGCACACACACACACACACACACACACACACACACACACACACACACACACACACATGCATACATACTATGTATTCAGAGATTTTCCGGATTTTTTTTTTTCAAGAAAGGAAGCAAGAAGGGAATAAAGAGATGGGATTAATTTAAGAGAGAAAGGGAGATTGAGAGATTATGAAGGAAAGGGGGGAGATCAGATATTCAATATTGAAAATAAAGTAAAGCTTTTTGAGAGGAAACCTGCTTATCAGACGCTCTGTAATATTTCATCAACATTGTGAACAAAAATATGAAATTCTAAACTTGAAAAGTTAAAAGTAATGAAACTCTAAAAATAGAAAATTCACATAAAAAAATACTGAATAATAAATAGTTAATATTTAGACAGTAATAAAATCTTTAGGGGGATTTTAAAGCTGAATTCTCTTTGCTGAAGGTGATAGACCGATTCACACCACGACGCAATGGTATGTTCTAGAAGTTTGCGTCTGTTGACTAAACCAATGGTAAATGCAAACAATTGGCAGATTCCATTACATAATGCGGCCGCAAAAAAATCAGTGAAAGTAAACAGATGCTTCTAAACAAAAATATTAGGTCTTGATATTTAAGAACTTTAAGTGTTTTTACTATTACATTTGTTTTCTTATCTTGGTTGTTGTCACAACACATTTCCTTGCACTGTGTCATAGCTGAAGAATCAAGGCGCCTGCATTATTCCATATTGTATTGCAACAGCATCAAACTATATATCAGTGAGGAACAGATACTTCACATTTCTTCAAAATCTAATTTGCACAGTCACTGACTGTTTACAAATCGTCTTGTGTTTATATAAAAAAATACAATTTAAAATTTAACTAGGCATCGACTGTTCTCTCGCTATTAGGTATATCTACCAATCTCACTATCCACCTATCTACAGAAACAGAGAGAGAGAGAGGGAGGGAGAGAAATAAAAAAGAAAACGAGATAAAGAAAGACCTCCCTCCCTCCCTCCCACCTCCCCCACCCTCTTCAAGGGAGGAATAGGACGAGGAAGAGAAGGAAGGAAGGGGAGGAGGAAGAAATGAAAAAAAGAGAAAGGAAAGTAGGAAATGGAAGGTAAAGGAGGAAGAGGACGAGGAAGAGAAGGAGGAGTAGAAAAAGAAAAGACAAAAGAATAGGAAAAAGTGAATCTCAAAAAGAAGAAAAAAAAGAAAAAAATCCAAAACGAAAGCAACCGAGAGCAACTGCAAGAGAAGCAAGAGCGACGGCGCGCGCGGAGATTGCAAACGAGGCGAGTATCGACTCCATAAGTTTCAGAAGCATAAGAACGCTGATTATTTTTGGGCCGGACGAAGAATAAGGAATCCGAACCCACAAGAGAAGCCGCATAAACGCCAGAAGCCGATAGAGAGTCTAAGGGTAGGGGGGAAGGGGGGTAGGGGGGTAGGGGGCTCCGTGTGGAAACCGATCCCCCATCGCCGATAGCCATAAGGAGAGGAAGAAACAGAAGACTATCGGCACCTGGGGGTTCGATCCCTTGAAACGCCGCGCCAAAAGCGATCCAATGCCACTTTAGAGACCGTATGCTTTGTTCTTGATATAGAGATCTGAGGGATTGTCTAATGTTGCTGGTCTTTCTTTCCTTTCGAAGTGTAAAAGGGGAACCTCGGTCTTCAAAGGATAAAAAGAGTAAAAATCTGTATATATATATATATATATAAAAGACAATGATGAACCTCACAAATCTCATTAACAAAGGCGCGGTATTTCTCCTCCCTCCGCCCACCTGTTCCTTAGTTTACGTTTAATCCATTTTAAGTTTTTATTTCTATTTTTTTTTATCCCCCCCCGTCGCCCCTTTCTCTCCTTTCCCCCCTTCCTTCTTTTCTCTCCTTCTCTTTCTTTGGTTATCCCTCCGCCTTTCCAATTACCCCATTTCCCTCCCCTTTCTCTTCCCTCCGTCCCTCCTTTTCGCCCTCCTCCCTCCTTCCATATTACTCTCCACCTATCCCCCCTCTCCCCTCCCCCTTCTCCTCCTCCTCCTCCTCCATCTCCTCCTCCTCCTCCTCCATCTCCTCCTCCTCCTCCTCTCTCCTCCTCCTCCTCCTCCTCCTCCTCCTCCCTCCTCCTCCTCTCCTCCTCCTCCTCCTCCTCCTCCTCCTCCTCCTCCATCTCCTCCTCCTCCTCCTCCTCCTCCTCCTCCTC
>BOPN01005159.1:49918-52418 GCA_017312705.2 Penaeus japonicus | reverse complement strand
TCATGGCAATGCTGTGGCGGAAGAACAATAAGAAAGGAACACAAAAGTTCCCGGGATTGACTTAGTCTCTCATTCTTTCTCTCATCCTTTCATTTATTTTTCTCTCTCCTTCCTTTCTATTCTCCCAACCCTAACAAAATTATCCACCCTCCTCTCTCTCTCTCGGCCACTTTCCTTAATTATTTTCCTTTATAACCTTCCTTCCCTCTCCCTCACTTCTAAAAATTATTTTTTTTCGCTCTTCTCATCCGCATTTTTCCTCTTCCTCATAGCCCAATCCTTCTCTTCCTCATAGCCCAATCCTTCTCTTCCTCATAGCCCAATCCTTCTCTTCCTCAGAGCCCAATCCTTCTCTTCCTCAGAGCCCAATCCTTCTCTTCCTCAGAGCCCAATCCTTCTCTTCCTCAGAGCCCAATCCTTCTCTTCCTCATAGCCCAATCCTTCTCTTCCTCATAGCCCAATCCTTCTCTTCCTCATAGCCCAATCCTTCTCTTCCTCATAGCCCAATCCTTCTCTTCCTCATAGCCCAATCCTTCTCTTCCTCATAGCCCAATCCTTCTCTTCCTCAGAGCCCAATCCTTCTCTTCCTCAGAGCCCAATCCTTCTCTTCCTCAGAGCCCAATCCTTCTCTTCCTCATAGCCCACAATCCTTCTTCCTCATAGCTCCAATCCTTCTCTCTTCCTCAGAGCCCAATCCTTCTCTTCCTCATAGCCCAATCCTTCTCTTCCTCATAGCCCAATCCTTCTCTTCCTCATAGCCCAATCCTTCTCTTCCTCATGGCCCAATTTCTTCTCCCTCATATCCTAATGTTTCCCTACCTACCCTCTTCCTCATATTCCATATCTCCTTGCCTCATATCTTAATCTCCCCCCCCCCCTCAAATCCATTTTTCCCCTCATATTTCAACCTTTTCTCCCACCCGCTCTCCTTTATGCCTATCCTTCCCCTCTCTTCCTCTCTTCTCTTCTTTATCAGCACTTCTGCTGCCCCCCCCCCCCACCCCCCTTCTCCCTCACACTCTCACCTCACTCTCCAACCCATAAACCGTATGCATATATATATATATATATATATATATATATATATATATATATATATATATATATGTGTGTGTGTGTGTGTGTGTGTGTGTGTGTGTGTGTGTGTATACATTCTTTTCTTTTCTTTTTTTTCTTTTTATTCGTTAAGTAATGCTGTATTGGGAAATCTGCCGCAAATGAGCGAAGAGATAAGACATTTATTTTTTCTTGGGGGGGAGGGGGGGTAGAATGAAATTATCTACATCTGGCTTAGATAAAGATGGGGGGGGGGGGTAGGAGCAGCACAATGGAAGTAGGGTCTTTGGTCACGCCGATGGAAGGGAAGCCAAGTTAATTCAATCCCTCCGACAAGGCAGGATAAAAGGGGAGAGGGGGAGGAGGGGATGGGGAGAGGGGGAGGAGGGGATGGGGTGAGGGGGATGAGGGGATGGGGAGAGGGGGAGGAGGGGATAGGGAGAGGGGGAGGAGGGGAGGGGGGGAGGGGAGAGGGGGAGGAGGGGATGGGGAGAGGGGGAGAGGGGGAGGAGGGGATGGGGAGAGGGGGAGAGGGGATGGGGAGAGGGGGAGGAGGGGATAGGGAGAGGGGGAGGAGGGGATGGGGAGAGGGGGAGGAGGGGATGGGGGGGAGTGAGAGAGAGAGAGAGAGAGCGAGAGAGAATGAAAGAGAGAGCGAGAGAGAATGAAAGAGAGAGCGAGAGAGAATGAAAGAGAGAGCGAGAGAGAATGAAAGAGAGAGCGAGAGAGAATGAAAGAGAGAGCGAGAGAGAATGAAAGAGAGCGAGAGTGAATAAAGAAAAAACAAACTTTAACGAAGAACAAGAAAAGTCCCCACCTACCCTCCACCCTCCCCCCCTGAGACACAAACTCAAACAAAACATTTTTCTTTCTTTCTCCATTACGAAAGAATTAAAACGACAAGTTATGGTTTCATCTTAACTTTTTTTTTAGGGTCGGAGGTAACACAGGCAGGTAAGGCTCCTCACTTCGCATCGAAAATCAAAATAATTATTTTTCATCATTATTTCTTCTCATCTTTTCAAAAAACGCCAGTGATTGCTGAATTTCGAGGAAATACGAATATTCAAATCAACGCTGAATAGGATTTATAAAAAAGATGAACAACAAAATATTTTGTCGAATGAGAAGTATTTGATCATGCATACAGTATGCAAAGAGACTAGTAAAAATAAATACAAAAAATATAACAAAAAGAACACACACACACACACACACACACACACACACACACACACACACACACACACACACACACACACACACGCAAGAAAAAAATAAAAGGGGGGGGGGGACGGAAAAAGGCAGTAGACGCTGGAAACGAGCAATTTTCCGCTAACTAGGAGCAGGACGCCGGCGTAACAGGCCGAAGAGCGGCAAAGTTAAGAGGGAAAGTTAGGCTCAAGTGGAGAGTTAAGCCACATCAATGGCGACTTGTATCTTT
>BOPN01005159.1:29918-44918 GCA_017312705.2 Penaeus japonicus | reverse complement strand
GAAGGAGGAGGAGAAGGAGAAGAAGGAGGAAGAGAAAGAGAAGAAGGAGGAAGAGAAGGAGAAGGAGAAGAAGGAGGAAGAGAAGGAGAAGAAGGAGGAAGAGAAGGAGAAGAAGGAGGAAGAGAAGGAGAAGGAGAAGAGGGCTTAGAAGACGGAGCGACAACAGTTCCAGTGCCAGGAGACAAGGCAGGTGATAAAGCCAATGGCAATTAGCAGAACGAGCAGTAAAGTTAACAATGGAATAACAACAATTTATATTAAATACAAACTGATTAAACTTTCAACAGTATATACTATGTGTTCGTGTGCGTGTGCGTGTGCAGGTGTGTACGTGTGCGTGTGCAGGTGTGTACGTGTGCGTGTGCAGGTGTGTATGCTAGTATGAATGTGTGCCTGTTCGACCCCCCCCCCCCTCCCCTCCCACCCCCGATCCCCAAAGCCGCCCGACAGCCAGCGGCGCCCGTCTCCCCAGCCGCCGCCTCACCGCCCGCCTAACGGAGCCGGCAACTCCCGACCGACCGTTAACCGCTCCCGCCCCTATTCCGCCGCCGCCGCCGCCGCCAGCGCTCTCCGTTTCCCTTCTTCTCCTGCGTCACCATCATGGCGTTATTGTGACGCCGTGTCATCATCACTGGTCGTTGTGTCACCATCACTATCACGTCACCTCTCCCTGTTACTATCAAATGTCTCTTCTTTAATTATAAAAAGAGGAATCGTTGGGTATTTCGGATTTTTGAAAATCAGATATTTGGAAATAAATATATGTAAATGTGTATAAAGGTTTAAGGATATCACATGCACATACAATTACAATATATGTATATATGTATGTGTGTGTGTGTACTCACACTCTCTCTCTCTCTCTCTCTCTCTCTCTCTCTCTCTCTCTCTCTCTCTCTCTCTCTCTCTCTCTCTCTCTCTCTCTCTCTCTCTCTCTCTCTCTCTCTCCTTCAAAGACTATGTTCAGCATGAAGGTCCCTCGCATTTACCTCTGTTCATTTTCCAGTACTTGGTGAGAGAGAGAGAGAGAGAGAGAGAGAGAGAGAGAGAGAGAGAGAGAGAGAGAGAGAGAGAGAGAGAGAGAGAGAGAGAGAGAGAGAGAGACTGCCGGACATTCCTATACATGAGGTGGTAATGCAATTTAATCAGTGGATGGTCACGGCTAGGTAGGAAAATTAGATGTAAAACTTGTAAGATCTCCCTCCCCTCCCCTGCCCCCCCTCTCTCTCCTCCTCTCTCTCTCTCTCTCTCTCTCCTTCTCTCTCTCTCTCTCTCCTTCTCTCTCTCTCTCTCTCTCTCTCTCTCTCTCTCTCTCTCTCTCTCTCTCTCTCTCTCTCTCTCTCTCTCCTTCCCCTTCTCTCTCTCTCTCTCTCCTCTCTCTCTCTCTCTCTCTCTCTCTCTCTCTCTCTCTCTCTCTCTCTCTCTCTCTCTCTCCCTCTCCCCCTCTCTCTCTCTCTCTCTCTCTCTCTCTCTCTCTCTCTCTCTCTCTCTCTCTCTCTCTCTCTCTCTCTCTCTCTCTCCTTCTCTCTCTCTCTCTCTCTCTCTCTCTCTCTCTCTCTCTCTCTCTCTCTCTCTCTCTCTCTCTCTCTCTCTCCTTCTCTCTCTCTCTCTCTCTCTCTCTCTCTCTCTCTCTCTCCTTCTCTCTCTCTCTCTCTCTCTCTCTCTCTCTCTCTCTCTCTCTCTCTCTCTCTCTCCTTCTCTCTCTCTCTCTCTCTCTCCTTCTCTCTCTCTCTCTCTCTCCTCTCTCTCTCTCTCTCCTTCTCCTTCTCTCTCTCTCTCTCCTTCTCCTTCTCTCTCTCTCTCTCTCCTTCTCCTTCTCTCTCTGCCCTCTCCTTCCTCTCTCTATCTCTATCTCACACTTCATCCTCTCCCTCTACCTTTCCCCCCTTCTTCCCCTTCTTTCTTCTCTCTCTCCTTCTCCTTCTCCTCCTCTCTCTCTCTCTCCTTCTCCTCCTCTCTCTCTTTCTATCTATCTCTCCTTCTTTCTCTCTCTCTACCTCTCTCTCTCTCCTTCTCTCTCTCTACTTCTCCTTCTCTCTCTCTACCTCTCCCTCTCTCTCTCTCTCTCTCTCTCTCTCTCTCTCTCTCTCTCTCCTTCTCTCTCTCTCTCTCTCTCTCTCCCTCTCCTTCTCTCTCTCTCTCTATGTCTCATATATCACTATCTAGTCATGAGATTCACAAGGAGCTGTCAATTTTACATTATGCTAATGCCTTTTCTTCCTACGGCGAACTCTTATTTCGAATTGGTACCAATGCGTCGATTTCAATATGATTTTTTATTTCTCTGGAAGAGTAATATTTATACGAGTGGAAAAAATATTCTCTAAAGATTTTTTTTCCCTTCATGTGTCTGTATTTCTATTCATCGTGTGAACGCTTACTGCGAATCTTACATTCAAATGACTCTTCCACATTTTTTTTCGAAAAATAAATATATCCAATGCGAGTTTGGATGTATTCCATCTCGACGGCAGAACAAATATGCAAAATTGCACAGGTAAAAAAAAAAAAGTTGGAAATTGTTTGAAGTACTCGAGAGAAAAAGTAGTGGCGTTGATGAAAGCTTCTGGGTCCTTGTATATCGTCGCCATTTTCCATTATCTCGAGCGCAAGGACAAACGATCTTTTACATGACGCAAACTTATCAATGAAGCTGCATTAAATACTGCCAGGGAAGGAAAAAAATAAGTAAATAGGAGTGAGAGCAGGAACGAAAAGAAAGACAAAAGGAAAAAACGCAAAAAAAGCAAAAAACAAAAAACGCCATCCCCAAAACACCTGAGCGGCACAAAGCGTGAGGAACACATTTTTAATTCACTTTAACCCACGCCTCTCTGACCCGAGTTAAATCTAGATTAAAAGTGGATATTTCCAGAAAAGGAAGAATAGAGGAAGAGGAAAGGGGGGATTTAAGTCTCTTGTTGAAGTCCCTCTTTTCCTTTGCAACAATACACGCTGGAAAATTACATCTTAAAGAATTCTGAGGTCTGAAGAAAACGGCGGAGATTTTCCCGCACTTTTTCCTTTTCCTTTGTGTTTTCTTGCCATTTCTATGTTTACATATATTTCTAGTTTTATTGCTGTTAATATTTCACTTCTTTATTTACATTTTGTTGTTCATGGAAAGTATTTGATATTTCACTCGGATACGCAATAAGAAAAAAAATATATATATTCCATATTTTTTTTAGAAAAAAAAACTTACGATCCCTTTGGATACTACTAATAAAAATTCTACTCCTCAATTCTAGCAAAATTATATTTTTTTCTTGTAACACTCAATAGCAGCAAGCAGAGAGAAAAACGAAACCTGATTGTGCAATATTGCGTCATGAAATATCGGCCTAGTTTTGGCAATATGAAGAAATTGTTTCCGAAAGGTGATCCCCACGCGAGGCAGAATGAGCAGTGAAAGAATAAATGTTCTATCAGGTTATCTCTCTCTCTCTCTCTCTCTCTCTCGCTTACTCATTCACTTGCTCACTCACCCACTCACTCACCTGCCCACCCACTCACTCACCCACTCACTCACTCACCCACTCACTCACTCACTCACTCACTCACCCACTCACTCACCCACTCACTCACTCACCCACTCACTCACCCACCCACTCACTCACCCACCCACTCACTCACCCAACCACTCACTCACCCAACCACTCACTCACCCAACCACTCACTCACCCACTCACCCACCCACTCACTCACTCACCCACAACGAATATACGAAACAACTGCCATAAAAAAATAGCGAAAGAATTAAAAGCCGAAAAAGAGATTTCATGAAGAGGCGTGAGCTAATAAAATGCAAATTCCTTTCTTTTTTTTCTTTTTTTTTCTTTCTGCGATTAAATTGCCCGAGGCTTGGAATTCTAAACACTCTGTCTCCATTTCATGATCTCAGGCTAGAGTGAAACAGAGATTTCAGTCAGAGTTTTGCTATCTGTATTAATGGGAGGTATGCCTAGTGCTTGCCTGCTTTGCTTTGATGTGTGTTGATGGAAGGTATGCCTAGTGCTTGCCCGCTTTGCTTTGATGTGTGTTGATGGAAGGTATGCCTCGTGCTTGCCTGCTTTGCTTTGATGCTTTGACGGAACCTCGTGCTTGCCTGCTTTATTTGACGTGTGTTGATGGAAGGTATGCCTAATGCTTGCCTGCTTTGCTTTGATGTGTTGACGGAAGGTATGCCTTAGTGCTTGTCTGCTTTGCTTTGATGCCTTGACGGAAGGTATGCCTAGTGCTTGCCTGCTTTGCTTTGATGTGTGTTGACGGAAGGTGGTGCTTGACAGTTTTGTTTCGAGTTAAGAGAATATAGTGGATGTCAATTTTGTCATCTGTGGTAAAGGATTATATGGACTGTCAATTTTGTGATCCGTGTTGACGGAAGGTACTGCTGGTCCGTGATCGTTACTCGGAGGCAAAATGATTCTTACGGGCGATATACCAACTGCTTTTTTCCCCCACAATGTGATTTAGACACAATGGCCATAATGAAATAGTTTTAATAGAGCACCGAGCTTCACGCAAATCTATATATCTTTTAGAATCTGTGAATTCAAAGATTGATATCTTGCAACAAAGATATCAACACGCGCAGTATGAAGCAAGACTTGTATCTTTTTTTGTATCTTTTAATCTCCTTATCCGATCTGTATCGAGTATAAATCGTCACATCCTTAAACCCACGATCTACCCACGACGAGCATAAAGGACTCTGCCCTGTGCATGATGCAATGCAATCGCATAATTTTCCTTATGGCTTTTTTTCTTTACATATTTTTCTCATTCTTAAAAATCGAATTCTTTCGGTTTCGTTCGTTTGATTTTTCATTTTAGCTTTTCTGACAATTCTCTCATTCTTTCATTCCCTGCTTCAGTCTGACTCAAATCTTTATCTTTTCTTCTTATCATACCACCTTTTCTCTCTATCTCTTTCTCTCTCTATATATATCTCTCTCTATCTCTCTCTCCTCTTTTTCTTTCTCTATCTCTCTCTCTCTAGCTCTCTCTCCTCTTTCTCTTTATCGCCCTCTCTCTCTCGTTCTCTCGTTCTCTTTCCTTCTCTTTCTACCCTTCCATTTCTGGGCTACGGCTACGTATGTGTTATGCGGTGCCGTGGTAGCATTCTCGCCTGGCATTCTTGCAGACCCGAGTTCAATCCCGCTCTGCCAATGGATGGGAACCCCGGCAATTCCTTGCAGGGGGTCATTTAGAGCGACAGCAAACAGACAGCCACAATTTGCCTTGGAGTCACAAGAACCTGTCACCACACCCTGAAGAATTATCATCATTATTATGACACGCACGCGCGAACCCACATTAACACGCATATACCCCCTCCCCCCCCCACCTCCCACCCCCCCACACACGCCCTCGTCCCGACCACCCATGTCCTTGGGCGTGCATGATAAGGTCACCTTCTCGCCCTCTTGGTCAATCTCGACGCCTTTGCATGATCTTCCAGGCAGGATTCAATCGCTTGCACAACGTCGATGTGATTTGCTTTTGTTTTTTTTCGTTCGTGTCTTTGGGATTTGTTTATCTTTTTTGTGATTTTTTTTTGTGAGAGGGTGAGGGGGGAGGGAGAGAGAGAGAGAGGGAGGGAGGGAGGGAGGGAGGGAGAGAGCGAGGGAGGGAGGGGGAGAGTGAACGAGGAGGGAGAGAGAGGGAGGACAGAGAGAGAGAGAGAGAGAGAGAGAGAGAGAGAGAGAGAGAGAGAGAGAGAGAGAGAGAGAGAGAGAGAGAGAGAGAAGGATAAAGAGAGAAAAGAAAGAGAAAGAGAAAGAGAGAAAGAGAAACAATCACAAAATCAAATCCTCAGAAAGGTTCCAGAAAAGATCGACCGAGTAATAGAACCCAAAATAGAACTTAATGACTGACAACCACAAGTGTCATTTACGCGAGAGAACCGGAAGCGCGCTTACGCACACGCACACACACAACCTTCAGGCTAAATTCGTGCATGCATTATGGCCTTGCAATATATTGGTCTGCGTGCACCTTGCTTGACGATTTAAAAGCTGTTGAAAAAATAAATGACAATGGTGGCAGCAACCATGATAATAAAGTCAATAATGATGATAAATATAATGACACTAAGAAATAAAATGTGACAACAACAATGATGAAAATAATGACAGTTTGTGGAAACGTTCTGCCGCTTCTTATTACAGGGGTATCGCCGCCTTCCCCTCTCCTTATATTCTCCTTATATTCTCTCTCTCTCCTCCTCCCTTCTTCATCTCTCTTCCTCTGTCTTTCTCTATCTTTTTCTTTCTTTCCTTCTCCCTGCCCCTCTCTCTCTCCACCAGCAGAGAGAGAGAAAGAGAAAGAAGAGAAAGAGAGAGAGAAAGAGAAAGAGAAAAAGAGAAAAAGAGAAAAAGAGAAAAAGAGAAAGAGAAAAAGAGAAAGAGAAGAGAGAAAATGAGAAAAAAGAGAATGATAGAAAGAGACAGAGACAAAGACAAAAACAGGAAAAATGTCTCCAGACTGAGCCGTCCTACTACTCACGAGGAGGACCATTTCCACCCGGAAGTGAAATCGTGTCTCGCCGGAGCAACATACCTGGAAAAAGATAAAAAGTGAACATGTGAAACGGTTTCAGGTGTTGATTGGCATTTTATAGCGTTGGACAAGTCTTCGATTTAAATTTAATTGGATCTTAAAATTGTGATATTGCAGGGATAAATGTGAAATTGCAATAGTAATGATGAAAATGCAATAACAAGGATGATGAAATTGCAATAATAATGATGGTTATGAAAATTATGATATATATATAATAATAACTATCAGTTCCAATAATAACTATAACAATAACAATATCAATGCTACTACTACTAGTGCTACTAATAACATTAATCATAACATCAATAATTATTATGTTGATTATATTAATATGAATAATGCTCGTATTAATAATGATATCAATAAATATAATAAAACAAATAACAAAACTATTAATCATGCTGTTAACAGCAATGTTAATATCAATATTGATAATAACAATAAGAATGATATTAATAATAATTACAATGATGATGATTATGATAATGATAGTAACCATGGTAATAATGATAATGATAATAATGATGATGATTATGATGATGATAGTAATCACATTAATAATAATGATAATGGTAATGATAATGATCATGATAATAACAACATTAGCCGTTGTAATATTTCACCTTTCTTGATTTTTGTTTTACAATGTTCTCATTAAAAAAAAAAAAGCTTCAAACATAAGCATCATGTTTGAAGCAAAGTTAAAAAATTGACAAAATCTGAAGCTTCGAATAACGCTAGACAAAATGTTACCAACAGCAAAACGACAACTTTTAACTTTACAAAATACCACGAAGAGGTAGACAAGTGTGACAAACGTGAATAAAAATAAAATGAAAAGTAAAAATCTCGAGAATCCAAGACATCTCACTGAAACATGTCGATTTGTTCTTCATCGGAAATTACACGAGTTTTTCTGATTCTGAAGTAATCGAAACGTGTCAATCACGTCAAAGGCTGACATTTTGGATAAGGAATGAGATTATGTGGATCACAGTAACACATTTGGACTGTAACTTATTGGTGAGAGGGAGAAGGAGAGGGAGAGGGTGAGAGGGAAAGGGTGAGAGGGAGAGAGGGAGGGAGAGGGAGGGAGAGAGAGAGAGGGGGGGGGGGGGGGGCAGAGAGAGGGAGGGAGATGGAGGGGGCGAGAGGGAGAGGGAGAGTGAGAGAGAGAGAGAGAGAGAGAGAGAGAGAGAGAGAGAGAGAGAGAGAGAGAGAGAGAGAGAGAGAGAGAGAGAGAGAGAGAGAGAGAGAGAGAGAGAGAGAGAGAGAGAGAGAGAGAGAGAGAGAGAGGGAGAGATAGGGGGAGAGTGGTAAGAAAATTACAGAAATCAAAGTAATGATAATGATAATAATTATCATTATACTAATAAAAACAAGAAAAATAAACTGGAAGAGTCATACTAAAAATAATGACGGAAAAACAACAGCAACAAAGATGAACAGCGTCACAGAATAAAAGCGAAAGAGAGAAAAGAAGAAAAAGAAGAATGTACAATTGATGAAAGAAACTAATGGCTCTCTCTTTACTCCTCCCCCTCCCCCTCCCCCTCCCACACACATTCCTTGCCCTCTATCTCTCTCCTTCCCTCCCTTTATCCACTCTTTCTTCTCTCCATTCCCTCCTCTTGCCTCCTTCCTATCCCTGTCTTTCCCTCCATCTCCGCCCTCTCTCCTTCTATCCTTTCATTTTCCCGTCTGCCTTCCCTCTCCCCTGCTCCTGTTCCTGCTCTCCCTCCTCCTTCCCCTCCCTTCCTCTTCCCTGTTCTTGCTCTCCCTCCTCCTTTCCCTCCCTTTCTCCCTATCCCTTGCTCCTGTTCCTGCTCTCCCTCCTCCTTTCCTTCCCTCCCTCCCTCCTCCTCCCCTGCCCCTGTTCCCTGCTCTCCCTCCCTCCCTCTTCCTTGCTCCTGCTTTTCCTCTTCTTTCCCTTTCCCTTCCCTCCTTACCTCTTTGGTCCCGTCCTCCCTCCTACTCTTTCCCCTACTCCTGTTCTCCCTCCTCCCCTCCCATTCCCACTTCCCTGCCACTGCTCTCCCTCCCCTCCCATTCCCTCTCCCCTGCTCCTCCTCTCTCTCCTCCCCTCCCTCCCTCTCCCCTCCCTCCCTCCCTCTCCCCTACCCCTGCTCTCCCTTCTCCCCTCCCATTCCCACTTCCCTACCCCTGCTCTCCCTCCTCCCCTCCCTTTCCCACCCCCCTACTCCTGCTCTCCCTCCTCCTCTCCCTCTCCCCTACCCCTGCTCTCCCTCCCTCCCTCCTCTCCTTCCCCTCCACCTCCATCATCTTCTAAGGCACTCAAAGGGAGACAAAAAAAGGCTCTCTCTCTCTCCGCCAGACAGCTGATGAATACATACATTTCCTGTCTCTCGCTTGCAGGCAGAGTTACACCAGAAATCCGGTCTTTTTGGCGTCTTCTCCTCTTTATTTCCTCTCGTTTATCAATTCTTTCATATCATCTTTATCATAATTTTACTTTTATTTTTATTTATCTTTCTTTTTTTGGGGGGGGATTACATTTTCGTTCCCAATGAAACCACTATCATTTCGCTCTTGAAATCGGTTTCATAAATACACGAAACGCAATCAAGATTTTATACATACATTTCATCTCGTTCTTCATACGTTCCATGCTTTTGTTCTACGATTGCATGCAACTTGACAAACACATTATACATATATTTCTTGAACGTCAGATGAAGAACCCAGATGCTTAACTATGCTCTAAATAATCGACTTTCATACTGATCGCTGAAAATCATATCCTTAAATACACTTCAACTCATCTATTCATCATACCATCAAGCATAGATGATGACTCAACCTGTCATCACAACCATCACTATCGTCATCACGACCATATTGTTCCCTATATCACTATAATGGTAAAGGAAGTTTAAAGGTAGTCTTGAGGGAGTCTAACGGTGAATGTGAATGTAAATGAAGGGGGGTAGAGGAGAGGGAGGAGGGAGGGAGAGAAGAGGGAGAGGAGTGAGGGAGGAGGGAGAGGGGGAAGGGGAAGGGGAGAGGGAGGAGAAGGGAGGGACCGGGAGGGAGGAAGGGAGGGAGGGAGGGAGAGAAAGAGAGGGAGGGAGGGAGGGAGGGAGGGAGGAGAGGGGGAGGGAGGAGAGGGGGAGGGAGGAGAGGGGGAGGGAGAGAGGAGAAGGTGCTGATCGGGATGAACCAAGTTAGAGAAAAAAAAAAACGCTGCTGCAACATCGGTCATTTGCCACCTCGGTGTTGCAGCAATATGGGGCTTGAGAGAAGGGAGGGGGGCGGGAGGGGGGCGGGAGGGAGAGCCTTGAGGATTGAGGGGAAGGGGGGGACCAATTGAAGGGAGAGGGAGGGGGTGGACGGAGGGGTATAGGTGGAGGGGGTGGGGGTTGTTCATAGGGGTGAGGGATGGGGGTGAGGGGTGAAGATCAAGCCTGGAGGGGAGGGGGGGGGGAGTGGAGTGAAGGGTGAAGAACTAGCAGGGGGGAGGTGGGGGATGTGGTGCGGAGGGACGAGGGGAATATATGGAGAGGGTTGCGTACAAGTAAACATGATGGACATTCTGTTATGAATATTCATATTTTGTTTCTTTTCTTTATTCATATTGTTCTTTTAAGGGACAGTCGTTTTGTCTGCCTCTGCTTTCATTGCAACTTCCGTCTCGTTTCGCTTCTGTTCGCCAATTTCCCTTGAATGCTTATCTACCAAACTTTCCCTTCTGTTCCCCCTCACTCTGGCTTTCCTTCCTTCCTTCCTTCTCTCTTGCTCCCTTTCTCTCGCTTTTCCTCTGCACCTCTTCTTTTTTAGACCCTATTTTCTCTCTCTCTGTTCCTCTCTGTGTTTCTTTCTCCTTTTCTCTCTCTCTCTCCCTCTATCTCTTCATCTCTCCCTCTCATTCCATCACAAAGCTCACCTCGCAATAACAATAACAAAGAAATGACACTCAAAAATGTACAATTGAATAATTAAATCTCGCAACTTAATTCCAACCCCTCGCGCCCACAGCAAGGTTCGAAAATGTAATTAAACTTGACTTGATCATTCCTATGAATTTGGGTGGTTCAGTCAAATCAACAGCTGGCTTGGTCTGGGTGGCGTAAGAGGGGAGGTTGTTGGCTGGTTCTACCAGCGTTTTGTGAAAGGTCTCTTTGGAAGGATTGTTATTATTATCATTGTTGTTGTTATTATCATCATTATTGTTATCATCATCATTACTTTTATTACTGTTATCATCATTATTACTATTATTACCATTATCTTCATTTTTTATAATTATCATTATTAGCATTAATGATTCACTATAGCTTCATCGGGGGAAGCAACACGCACGAACAAATGAAGCAAGAAAGGTGATGCAACACCACACTCGTAGACAACATCAAAGCTATCACACATTAACACCTTCACCACCTTTGATATCCAACATCACTACACATAATCAGCCACAATAAAAAACAACAACGTCAAACATAATTATATCATATCAACATCAAACGTCAATATTGCAATCATTCTTTCCATCAGTATAAGAAATCTATATTTTTCGGTCTCTCTATCTCTATCTCTCTCTCTATACACCCTATAAATAGGCTGTTATTTTTCCAATGGAAAAAAAGTTAGGCGTGGCTAAAGGGTTTGGTGGGGATGGAGGGGGGGGGGGGTGGTGGGTGTATGGGTGTAGGTATGTGTGAGTGAGTGAATGAGTGAATAAGTGAGTGAGTGGATGAGTTAATGAGTGAATAAGCGAGTGAGTGAATGGGTGAATAAGCGAGTGAGTGAATGGGTGAATAAGCGAGTGAGTGAGTGAATAAGCGAGTGAGTGAATAAGCGAGCAAGCGAGTGTCTCAATAAAAACTTGATCATGAATAACCGATTATCTGCGAGTATATCCGTACTATAAACGAGTGCCCGAAAGTGCCTGGGAGTGCCATCCCTCTCGCAACCGACCAACCGAAGGAAGACACCCCCTCCCTCCTCCCCCTCCCCCCTCTACCCCCAACCCATACAGCGATGTAGAAAGGCCAATGAGAGGCATTTATAGCCTTTCGTGCGGTTTCCGAAATCCGCTTTTAAATGTAGAAGAAAAAGCTATTTGCTGACGTCACTGGTTTCCTATCTGGTGGAACACCCAGATGCCCGGATGTTGAAGTCTGCCGAACTCTAAAAAAAGCTCTTGTGAGATGTGATTCTGGTATTATTATTATCGATATATATTTTGGTTTATTCATGATTTCCATTGATTTTATTTTAGTGGTACACCTTCGCTGTGTTTATTTTGTGTTGTCTTTGTTGTTTTTTTGCTTCCCTTTCTTTGTTGTTGTTTTTTCTAGTATTTTTCTATGCTACTTTTTATCAACTGTCCTTTACTTATCAGATATTTTAAAGTCACTGTTATTATATCTAGTATTATTTTCATCGTCACCAGTATTATAATAATTAATATCATCATCATTAAGAGTATTATTAGGAGAAACAAAAATAAAGGAAAAAAAGGAAGCTAAGAAGAGGAAAATATTTAGGAAGGAAGGAAGGAGGAAGAGGAAAAGAATAAAAATGAAAGAGTAAGAGAAAACCGGAAGCAACGTGACGCCATCTCAAGAAATGCACGAGGCGAGGTCAGCGCAACAGCCTCACGGAGGACAAGAGGAAACAAACAGAAACACGTCAGAGATAAATGACAAATTAATAAAGACAATATAAATAGATAAACAAACAACAACAATAATAATGATACCAATGACAGAAACGACAATCATTTTAACCTTCAAGAAGAGAAAATGACTTTGGAAGTACAACATTCTCCCGAGCATACGGCACGACATCGAAAGTGGAAAACAAAAGCCATTCGGAAACATCGCCGACCTTGTGCTCGTGCATGCAACATATACATACGATACCCCGCCCCCCTCCCTCTCCCGGCTCTCATTTCCGGAAGAGATGAGAGCCTCGTTTCCTCAAAGAAATGACCTTGCTCTGGCGTGAGTGTCGAAGAAATTAAGAAATGGCTAATGGTCCGGTCTTGCTTTTGGATTTGGCGGGAAAACAAAAATGAAGGGAAAAGGAGGGAGGAGGGGAGGGGGGGGGGGAGTACATGGAATGAAAGAGAGAGAAAGATAGGAAAAAAGAAAGAGAAGAGGGAGGGAGATGGAAAAAAGAAAAAAAAGAAAAAGTGAGAGCGAAAGTAAGAACAAGGAGAAAACAAAGATAAAAGGAAAATATTTGAGACAGACAAAAGCAAAGAAAGAAAAAATGAGAGAATGAGAGAAATGGAAAGAGGGGAGAAACGAGAAGGAGAGAAGACAGAGGGGGAAGGGAGAGGGGAGACGGGGAAGGAGGAAGACAAGGAACAAGGAAAGGGAGAGAGGGGAAAGAGAGAGGGAGAGGAAGAGAGAGAGGGAGTAAAAGTGAGAACAGAGAGGAAAAGGAAGAGAGAGAACAGAGAGGGGATGTACAAGGCCAAGCAGCAGGGAAGCGAAAATAAGGGGGGGGGGGAGAAAAGCAAAGAGTAAAAGGACAGGAGAAAGAAAAAAAATTGATGCTTTGCACTTTCCTTTTGTGGTTCTTTTACTTCCTTATCGTTTTCAGTCCCGCTTCTGTATTCATCTCCCCCAAAGTTCGTGTCCACTTCACACGCCAACCCCCACAAAAAATAAACAAATAAATAAATAAACGAACCTATAATCAACAAAATAACAGATCAAAAGAACAAAATTAAATTTCTCTGTGGTTTATCATCCTCGCTCGTCGCTCTCTTTTTCTCTCCCTCTCTCCCTCCCTCTTCCCCTCTCTCTCCCTCCCTCCCTCCCTCCCTCTTCCCCTCTCTCTCCCTCTCACCATTTCTCGGAATTCCTCTCGCCTTGACATTCACCATTTTCTGTCTCGCCTCCCACCTGTTAACCCTTTGTTCGCCTCCTCGCCGCTTCCTTCCTCAAACTCGCTAGAATTGAAACGGGAGGGAAAAGGCACATTTGAAATCTCTTTGTTGCTGTTCTTTCTCTTCTTTTCATTTTGATTTTCATTTTCCTTCGTCCTTTTCTCCTTGTTCTTTTCTCTTCCTTTCCCTTCATCGTCTTCTCCCCTCCTCCCTCTTTTCTCTGTATCCTCCCTCCCCCTCCCCCTCCTCTTCCTCCTTCTCTTCACCAATTCGACTTTGATTCAATGGTAAAATAAATTCCAAAATTCCCCTTTTCAAAGCTATTAATCATGGATGGACACCTTCACCCCCCCCACCCCCGCCCCCTCTCCCCCGAGATTTAAAAAACCCGGATTTATGGATCATTTAAAACGTCAGTATCTTAACTTTTTCATTCTCCTTTTTCATGCATTTATTCTTTTATTAGGGATTTATTTTTTTCTTGTTTTATCCGTTGGTTTTGTTTATATTCCTCTATCTATTTTGTTTTAATATATTTGTCTTTGCTACATTCTACAGTTTTATATTACTGCGGATAAAGAAGAACAGCAAGATGAGGAACAAAAAATAAGAACAGGAAAAAGAAGAAAAAGAAGAAGAAAAGGAAAAACAAAAAAAAGAATAGGAAAAAGAAGAAAAAGAAGAAAAAAAAAATAATCCAATGAAATCGACACTTTAACCGGATTTCTGCAACGTGCAAGAAAGGCTCTTCCGTGACCTCTCCCTCCCTGCAGGTGACCTTGTGCGAGCGAATGGGAAACACCAGAAGGAAGTGGGATGGAAAGAGGTCACGGGAGTACAGGAAACAGAGGGGAGGTGGAGGGGAGTGGGGGGAAACTAGGTGGGGGTGAGAGTGGGGGTGTGAGGGGTGAGAGTGGGAGGTGGGGGTGAGAGTGGGAGGTGAGGGTGGGGGGTGAGAGTGGGAGGAGGACGGGGAGGGTGGGGGGTGAGAGTGAGGGTGGGGGGTGAGAGTGAGGGTGAGAATGTGGGGGTGAGGGGTGAGGGTGGGGGTGGGGTGAAGGTGGGAGGGGGACGGGGAGGGGGTGTAGGGAGTCAAGGATTGATGAAATGTAACTTAAGTGACAGAGGGAGGACTGTGTGAGAGGGAGAGAGGGAGGAAGGAGGGAGAGGGAGGAAGATAAAGAGGTAGGAAGAGGAGGAGAAGAGAAGTGGAGGAAGAAGGGAAGAGGAGGAGGAGGAAGAGAAGAGAAGAGGGAAAAGGAAGAGAAGAGAACGAGTGAGAGAAGATGAAGAAAAGGAGGAGGAGGAGAAGAAGAAAAAAGAGGGGGAAGAAGAGAAAGAGGAAGAGAAAAGGAGGAGGAGGAAGAAGAGAAAAGGGAAGAGCAAGAAATTAAAGAAACGAAGTAAAATCGAAATCAAAAGGGACAAGGAACAAAAAAGGGCAGAGATGAGGAGGTAGAATACAGGAGAGAGAGAAAAAAGAGAGTAAAAAGCCAGAGATAAAAATAAAATAAAAATAAAAACGACCACTTCCGACATCACAGACAAAAGAAAAAAGAAAAGAAAAT
>BOPN01005159.1:15000-20000 GCA_017312705.2 Penaeus japonicus | reverse complement strand
AACGCAATAATAATTTTAATACACAAAAACGGAGACACAAAAGACTTAAAGAACTACCGACCTATAAGCCTTCTCTCACTAATCTATAAACTGTTCACAAAAATCATCACAGCCCGTATCACCGATACATTAGATTCAAAACAACCCAGGGAACAGGCAGGGTTCCGCAGCGGATTCTCAACTACAGACCATATCCACACACTAGCTCAAATAAGGGAGAAAACAAACGAATATAGGAAGCCCCTGTGTATGGCATTCGTAGATTATGAAAAGGCATTCGATTCGGTACAGATATCTGCAGTACTAGATGCAATTCGTAAACAAGGAGTAGAGGAAATATACTGCAGATTATTAGAGGATATATATAGAGATGGTACAGCGACCATCAAAATCCACACAGAAACCAGTAAAATACCAATAAAAGAGGGTGTTAAGCAAGGCGACACCATCTCACCGAAGCTGTTTACAGCTTGCTTGGAGGAAGTATTCAAGAAGTTAGATTGGAAGGAGAGAGGGATAAAAATAGGGAATGAGCACTTAAGCAATCTAAGATTTGCAGATGACATTGTTCTTTTCGGCGAGTCAGCAGATGAATTACAACAATTAATATGCGATTTAAATAGGGAAAGTCTGAAGATTGGCCTTAAAATGAACATGAAAAAGACTAAAGTCATGTTCAACACTTGAACCCCAGTTAAGCAAATACAAATACAGGGCGAGGTACTAAAAGCAGTGAACGAGTATGTTTATGTTTATGTATGTACTAGGGCAACTCATACAGTCGAGTACACCCTGCGAAGCCGAGATAAAACGGCGAATAAAGCTAGGTTGGAGTGCCTTCGGTACACATAATAATATATTACGAGGTCGTCTGCTACTATGTCTAAAGTGAAAGATTTTTTACCAATGTGTCCTCCTCGTCATGACATATGGATCAGAGACATGGACTACGACCAAGGCACTTGAGAGGAAATTAGTAAGCGCCCAGAGAGGAATGGAAAGGCTTATGCTAGGAGTTAGCTTAAGAGACAAGAAAAAGGCCACATGGATCAGGCAACAAACAAAAGTAGAGGATATATTCAAAAGCATCAAGACGAAAAAGTGGCAGCGGGCTGGACATATATATCGGAGACATGACAACAGGTGGACTAAGAAAACAACAGAATGGGTAATACACGACACAAAAAGACCCAGGGCAAGACCAATGACTAGATGGTGGGATGAAATAGCGAATTTCGCAGGAGTAAACTGGAATCAGAGGACACGAGACCGGAATGACTGGAAAAGACTGAGAGAGACCTAGGTCCTACAGTGGAATGATACAGGCTTATGATATATATATATATATATATATATATATATATATATATATATATATATATATATATATATATACCTGTGTATATATATATATGGACATATATACATATATATACATATACATATATATATATATATATATATATATATATATATATATATATATATATATATATATATATATATATATATATATATATATATACATATATATATACATGTATATATAAATACATATACTTACTTACTTGGTGGTAGTTACAGCTTGAGCCTTGTTATTAGCTCATGCCAGGGCCATCCTGGGGGACCGCCCGTTTTTTGTCAGTTGCAAGCAACTGAATTTGATGAGGGATGGAATTTGATTCAGCCCTCGTTCTTTCACTACCACATGTTGGTGGTTCATCTGGTACTGAGTGTAGCCATTTATCTAGTTTTCTTTTAAACACTTCAACACTACACTGATTTAAGTTTCTTATATCCTTCGGTATGCTATTAAACAATTTAGGTCCGTTTATTAGAAACTTTTGTTTTTGCATTTTTCTTAACAGGCATGCTTGTGCACTTATCCCAGTGCGATAGCATGTTCTTCCCTGCCTGGGGGAATGTCTTACCTGAATTCCCCCTCCTTCAACAGGTCTTGGATTTGGTGTTAAGTTTTCAATAATTTTCCACACATATATAATGAAGTATCTCTCTCTCTGCCTTTGTAGTGAGTACAGTCTTAGTTTTTTTTAGGTCATGAATAGTTTAGACCCATCATATTATCTAACTTCCGTGTAAAGATTCTTTGGACTTGTTCTATCAACATTATATCTTTTATAAGATTTGGGCTCCATACTTGGCACTGGTATTCTAATCTTGGGGTCGCTAATGTTTTCTATAATGGTAAAAGGTGTTTTGGGTCTAGCGTTAAAATTCTCAATTACCCATCCACTCATAACTTTTCCTTCGTTGACAATCTGCTCTATATGGTGACTGAAGCTCATGTCATTACTCATATAAAGTCCTAGATCTTTTATTACTATTTTCTCCTCAATCTTCACATCTTCGGCAAAATATGATCTTGCCCTTGAATCTCCAATTGGACTATATCTTATGATTTCAAATTTATCTGCATTGAATTTCATATTATTGTCATATGCCCACTTACAGATGGTATGTAGATCCTCGTTAAGTTTGTTTTCATTATCTTGTATATCTATGGGTGTACTTATTCTTGTATCATCTGCAAGTGATGTTACTCTCGAGTGTTTCACACCATTATCAATGTCACCAATCATAATAAGGAATAACAAGGGCCCAAGAATACACCCTTGTATACCCCACTCATAATAATCGTTTCCTCTGAGTAAAGCCCATTAATTTGTACTTTTTGTTTACGATTTATTAGGAAGTTGTAAATCCATCTTCCAACTTTCCGGGCCGATTCCAAGGTCTTTAATCTTATGTAGCAGAATTCTGTGATCTACTTTGTCAAAAGCTTTTGCAAAGTCTAAATATATTACATCAACTTCACTATTTTCAGTTAGGTCCCTTAGTATGTGTTCGAAGTGTGTTGTGATCTGTGATAAACAAGATCTACCACTTCTGAATCCATGTTGCCTGGGATTTATCTTGTTTTCTTTTTCTAAAAACTGAACAATTTTTTTTCCTCACTACCCTTTCAAATATTTTTATTATATGAGATGTTAGTGCTACTGGTCTATAATTTTTGGCCTGACCTTTGTTTCCACCTTTATATATTGGAATTATAGTACCCTTTTTCAGTAACCTGGGGATAGTCCCCATGTCCAAAGATTTCCTCCACAAAGTTACCAGTGGCTTTGAGCATTTTTACAGTTTTTAAAAAGATTGCTGGGATTTCATCTGGCCCAGCTGCTGAGTTTGTTGGTATTTCACTTACTGCTTCAAGAATATCTTTTTCATTGAATATGAAGTCAGTGAGACATTCATCTTCATTACTAATAATACTGAAATGTTTCTGTGGGTCTGATATTAATTTTTCTATTCTTGGGACACTATAGACTTCTTCGTATTGCAATTTGAGTAATTCAGCCATTTCCTTTGAATCAGTTACCAATGCACCATTATTCTCAAGAGGCCCAATTTCTGTTCTCCTCTTTAACCTGTTGTTTGCATAAGAGAAAAAATATTTTGCATTCTGTTTTATAGCCTCCACAGCTCTTTTTTCTTCGGCTGCTTTTTGGTTACTTATAGACAGTTTTAATTTATCTTCCAAAACCCTTATCTCTGCTTTGATCCTTTCTCTCTTGATCTGATCTGTTGTTTTTTTCAATTTATTAACCTTATTTTTCTTGTTTCTTAACATGATCCTTCGATCTCTTGGTATAATGTTCTTGTTTCTGTTGTTTTTTGGGGGGACAAACATTCTACAGACATCTTTAAATGCATTATAAAGCTTCTCTAGTATATCTTTTGGTGTTAAGAGGACGTCAATATCTTTCAGTGACTTTTCTAGTGTTGCATTTATTTTTTTCCAATCTATTTGATTATGGCTAAAGTTTAAAGATCTGAGACTCTTTTCTGCTTCTGCTATCTGTTTTTTACTACTTTTCTGATTATTTAACTTATTCATTGTGATTTCAATTATTTTGTGGTCCGATTGGGCTGTATAAGTTGATGATATATTGTGTACATCTTCCCCTATACTAATGAAAACAAGGTCCAGTATATTTTCTTCCCTTGTTGGAATATTGATGATTTGGTTAAGGTAAAAAATTTCTTCAAAATCTAAAAGCATTCTCGCTTGTTGTTTTTCATCTTTAGTGGCATTTGCTCCTATCTTTATTTTCTTTGTTTCCCAATCGATAAATGGGAAATTAAAATCGCCAAGTATAATAATAGCTTCAATTTCCCTTGTATTGACAATGTAATTACTAATAATGCCTAGTGATTCATTGAAAGATGTTTCTGTTGTTCCAGGAGGTCTGTATAAAATAATGCATAGCTTTTTTGTATCTTTTGTCAATACCCCTAGTATTTCTACTGTATTATTAGAGTATTCTATTACAGTATCCATTCTAGTTGCTAATTCTTTCCTGATATAAAGAGCTACTCCTCCTCTGCTTCTCTTATTTCTATCTTTCCTTATTAACTCATAGTTATCAATTTTAATTTCTTCATTTTTTATGTCTTCATTCAGATGAGTTTCTGTAAGAGCTATCATTGAATAATTGTTGATCTTTGCCATGTCCTCTAGATATGTAGGTTTTGTTCGGTTACTTTTTGGATATAATCCCTGTATATTTAGCAACATGAGAGTCTCAAATAAATTATTTCTTTGCCTGTCTACATTACCTACTGTTGTTAGATAATTGATGTCGTTTCCCTACTTGGGGGAGTTGACCTTCCCCGGTGTAGCGGTGGGCGTAAGCCATTCGCCTTTGTTCGAATAGGTATGCTTCGCAGGACTGAATGTCCTTGTCTGTTGCTGGTGATATACCAGTGTTTTCCTGCTCCGTCTTTTTCTCTGTTTTCTCTTAGTTTATTTATCAACGTTTTTTGACTTTGCCTTTTTCATAGCTCAAGTCCGGTGATATCCATACTTCTTTATATTCATCAATTTCCTTTAGTTTCATATTCTTTCGAATCAGTTTCCATTTCTCTTTTTCATTTTCCAATTTGACCTTAATTGGCCTTGGTCTCAAAGCCTCCTTTAA
>BOPN01005158.1:96071-98571 GCA_017312705.2 Penaeus japonicus | reverse complement strand
CCACAAGTGCCATAGCACAGGCAGCCATATTGGCACAATGCAAACGCTGTGCATGATCTCATTCTGCCAGCTCATCCCTCATCGCCAGCATTTTAAAACATCGCTCTCATATAATAGTTCTAAATTGTGTGTATGTGTGAGAAAGAGAGAGAGAGAGAGAGAGAGAGAGAGAGAGAGAGAGAGAGAGAGAGAGAGAGAGAGAGAGAGAGAGAGAGAGAGAGAGAGAGAGAGAGAGAGAGAGAGAGAGAGAGACAGAGAGAGAGAGAGAGATAATGAGTGAGTGAATGAGTGAGTGAGTGAATGAGTGAGTGCGTGAGTGAATGAATGAGTGAGTGAGTGCGTGAATGAGTGAGTGAGTACGTGTGTGAGTGAGTGAGTGAGTGTGTGAGTGAGTGAGTGAGTGAATGAGTGAGTGCGTGAGTGAATGAATGAGTGAGTGAGTGCGTGAATGAGTGAGTGAATGCGTGTGTGAGTGAGTGAGTGAGTGAGTGAGTGAGTGAGTGAGAGAAAGGGGGAGCTCGCTAACAACTCACTCGCCTACGCTCTCTCTCTCGCCTATTTCCGTCGCTTATGGAACTCGACATTTTCGATGAATCAGGGAATAAGACTGTCAGGCTCGGTGATCACAAACGCGCGCCGAACAAAGCAAGTAATTGGCGCGAGAGATTTGTGTTTGGGGGCAATCGGTCTCTTGCACGATTCTCATTGGGGCCTCCACTCTGTTTGTCTGTCTGTCTCACTCGGTCTTTCCTCTCTCTCTCTCTCTCTCTCTCTCTCTCTCTCTCTCTCTCTCTCTCTCTCTCTCTCTCTCTCTCTCTCTCTCTCTCTCTCTCTCTCTCTCTCTTACCATATCGAACTCTTCATTTTTCTCTCTCTTTCTCTCCCTCTTTGCTTCGCTGTCTCCTCCCTCTGGCACAGAAGGGTCTTGAAACATCTTGGATTATAGTTAAGGGTATAGTATATATATATATATATATATATATATATATATATATATATATATATATATATATATATTATAGTATATAAGTATAAGAGTTACTATGACAACGGTCATAGTATTGTAAATAATGAATAATGTCACGGATAATGTAAAAACTGTGAACAATATCATGAATACTCTACATACTGTAAATAATACTGTAATATCTCAATTCAGTAAACACTTTAAATAATACTATGAATCTACAAAGGCTGTAAAGGCTGTAAACCCTATAAGCAAGGTTGTAAACACCACAAAACGATAACTACTGTTGACCCTTCCCGTCTCTTCTCACGTTTCCCCCTTTCTCTCATTATTCAACTTTCTATCTTTCTCCCGCTTTCAATCCCTACATTTTCCACACGCCATCGCATATCGCCCTCGTCTTTGTTCTTTTGTTTGTCCTCCTTCGTCCACTGTGTTTTTCCCACATTTCCTCAACTCCTTTGTTCCAGCTTGTCAGTTCTCGTTTCGGTTTTCTCCCCTTCCCTTTTTTGTTTACCTTTCTTTTATGTACGTTTCTTGGTTTGATGTTCAAAAGGTCGTCAATAATCTTTTTGCGTGTGGGTTTGCTGATCTTTGATGTGTGGACAGGTATTCCGTTAGGCAAGGCGGTGGGAGGAAGGAAGTATAGAGAAAAACGATTGGTCATCGATGTAAAGCACGGTTATCATATCACAAAGGCACATGCACACAAATACGTACGCGGGCACGAAACACGTAGACAGCACACACACACACACACACACACACACACACACACACACACACATACACACACACACACACACACACACACACACACACACACACACACACACACACACATACACACACACACACACACACACACACACACAGACACTCACACACACACACACACACACACACACACAGACACTCACACACACACAGACACTCACACACACACACACACACACACACACACACATACATTTATATAATAGGGTCCCTCCTCTCTATATACATAACAAATTTCTTGTTCGTCATCTTCAATGTGAATCAGTTTTGATATTAGTAAATCTATTTTTATTCAAACAATATGGAAAAATAATGATAATATAAATGATAATAATAATAATAATCATTTTCATAGTAATAATGGTGATAGTCATGGTAATAATGTCAACAACGACAGTTATATTAATAACAGTAATAGTGATAATAATAATAATGATAAAGTTGATGACAAGGATAAAAATGATTATGATAATAATATAGATCGATTATCATATATCCTTTATTTAATTTTACATATTTCATCTTTTACTTAAACCATTTTACTTGTATACCTATTAGCATATTCGGGAATTCACATACTATTATGATGTATCTGCATATCACATTCTAATCTATAATCGATAACAGGAATTCATAACTCGTAATAAAATTATACACAATTTGAGTTAAAAAAGAAAAAGGAATAAAGAAAAAAATGTATGGATCATCTCTTTCCCTCTGCTCCCCTCTCTTCACCCCCCCCCCCCTCCTCTGCAT
>BOPN01005158.1:81606-85905 GCA_017312705.2 Penaeus japonicus | reverse complement strand
ACACACACACACACACACATGCACACACACACGCACACACACACACACACACACACACACATATATATATATATACACACACACACATATATATATATATATATATACACACACACAAACACACACTCATTCACTCCCCGACTCCGCTCTTCAACACAGCAATGTACACTGAGATGTCTAACAGGGCAACCGGACTATAAAGGGACCAACGGGAGACTAACGAACACTCCTTTTTCTTTTTCTTAAAAAGCTTCTGATCATAATTTCATACATGGGATGGTAAACAGATATTTATATATTTATATATTTATATATATATGTATTTATATAGAATAGACATAACGCATCTCTGTATCTATAACTGTGCTACACACGAAGGAATATGTAAGTATCTACATGTGTATTTACGTTATACTAAACGTACACAATATAACATAGCACTGACTTATGACCTAAGCAATATATCTTTTAGTTTCTCTCATAATACTCTCTGTTGTAAGGCATGTGGATTACATAGGTTCGGGTTAGAACCTTTTAGCGTACCTTGAAGTTCCTATTCCAAGCCGGAGACCCTAGGATAAAGAAATTATATATAGAATGTGAATTAGACGAAAAGAAAAAAGAAAAAAAAAAAGGTTCTTTCCGATTAATTAAAATGCGCAACGTAGGATTTGCATTTAATTAACTCTATTTGTCAGTCTCTCTCTCTCTCTCTCTCTTTCACAGCCCGATAGGTCAGTATATTTTACCTTGAACATCTTGATTTATAACTAATAATAATGATAATAATTTGGTACCATTTTTTACTGGCGTTGCCGTTCGCAGCTACATTTCTCCTCAGCATCATCTTCAAAATAAGAAGATTAAATAACCTGTACAAATCAGTTAATCTAAAGAAAAAACAATGCATTAAAGGAAAAACTCCGTACGGCACACAGCATGAGCATAGCCAATCAGCGAAGAGTACACACAGAGGATATATATCTAATGGCAGGGTTTTGATTGGTCCATTTGTGTGTGGGATTTGACTGCAAATGGCACCACAGATACCAGGAGACTCAGTAAACAAGAAACGAAGAATAATAAAAATGAAAGAAAAACATTGACCTTTCCCACCATGACCCACTTTAAGCCTGTTTTATTTGTTTTATACATACACACAAAATTATCTACATAAACCCTGACACATAATTTATGGATTAGGAGGCACTGGAGAGGCAAGAAAAGTACATACATATGACGATGACACTTTAACAACACAATGATAGACACGGATCCAGAATAAAGGGGTCACAGCTAATCATTATTATTGTTGTTATTATCATTATTATTATTACGCGATCAAATAATCATCACCTCAATCAAAGCGTCGCTAAGGCTTAACATACCTGCATTTTCAATGTAAATATAAACCTTATTGGACATGTATAGTCAAGAGTCCCACGCCAGAACAGTGATGTGAAAGGACATAAAAGTTTTATAAATATTTTTTTTCTGATTTTTTTTTTCTCTTTTTTGGATACTAACAAGACGAGGAATCGGCGTGGAAACCCGGGCTGTGATTGGTCGGCCACTGAGTCCAGGTCGGGGCTGATCCTGCTCACTAGCCAATCAAACACGAGGAAAAATTGAATGAACAGTCAGACTCTCTATGGGTTATCACTAAAACTCATTCTTCAAATATATGGATTTCTCTTCACACAGTCGGGCTTACATTCTATACTTGATTATGAGAAAAAATAAGGAGAAGAAAAGAGTTTCTCAAGCAAATTCATTCACTCTACTTCGTGTAGGATGCATCACAACACACAATTGGAATCTAGTAACTAATCTATAAGACCACATATTAAAACTAATGAAACCTGCTCATTAGTCCTATTAAAAAGGAATCTCGCCTTCACCAGGACCAGAAAATAAACACAGGGCACAAAACAACATACCCTTCTATGTGGGTTGTGCACGACCCAAAACACGGTCAATGGAGATCCCGTTTTCTATGTCACTAAAGAAAGTGGGAGGTACTGATAACACTTGCTAACACTATGTTATTTATCTTTAAATGCATGTAGGTGAACGGGCGTGGATATTTGCCTGTCAGTCCAGACAAACTTTAATTTATATAATATTTATACACATTTTCATGGCAGCAACAGTTATCTTACTTAAAATAATCAATATAGGTATAAATTATATTCAAAGTTCACATCATACTGTAGTTCAATACTTATCAGATCAGAATACGTTTGGTCCGTTCCCAGCTGTTTCAAAAAAAAGTTTATTGTACAGAGAAAAACACGAACTTTGGTGAACAACAACCCAATCACCCTAACTGTCAACTCAATAGACGGTGTTGCCATCAACTGTCATCTTTTATTCATGTATTTATGATTATTCTTTACAAGGGCTTACGAGGGGAAAGAGTTTCGCTATTGACTTTCGAGTGAAGACACACACAATACAGAAAACAGAATTACCACGATCTATTGCCAAGACTTGCGCTCTCTTGTGAATGATTGATAAACTTTTTTTTCCAAAAAAGAAGAAAAAAAAACACTTATCATTACCTAAATACCATCTGCAAGTTTAAATATTGCCCAACACATTCATGGCTTTCATTCCTCGCTTCTTTACTTTGCAAAGTATTCACGTGTCTGTTTCTTTAGCCTCTAAAGGTTTCTTGTGCACTGTCTCGAGGCGTTTGGAGTTCTATGTTTCTGGTTCAAATTTTCAAAAAGAAAAACAAAATGCACACTTTTGTCTAACTAGAGAAGGGTAAAAATAAGTCTTTAGATGTTAAGAATTAACTCATTACGCAAGTTAATCATCACGGAGGTACACAAAAGGAAACACTTTTTTTTGCACTTTTTTCCGAGCTCTTGCCAAACCTCGTTCCTCCAGGAGTTTCTTCCCATAGACTTTTTTGTTTCATGTTATTTTCCTTGTTCCTTTAGCCTTACTTAGACGAAGAAAAAAAAAATTTTTGTGATTCATTTTCTGGAACCGAGAGGAAAGCGGGATATGGGGGGGGGGGTATGGGTTGGGACAGGGATAGGGATAAGGATGGGGTTAGAGAAGGAAGGAAACATTGCATTAGGTTCTGCAACGTTGATTGCGGAAAGTCTTTCAACAACGGTGTGTGTTTTTTTGTTTTTTTTTTTTTGCTTATGATTAGCCATATGACTATCTCATAACGCAACGGACCATTAGACTCGCAGTCACGGGCTTAAGGGGTCTCTTTCTCTCTCTCTCTCTCTCGCTCTCTCGATCTCTCTCTCACGATCTCCTATTACATACGAAAGGTTCCTTGGATTCCCCTCGGCGCTTATGATTGACTTCGTTTCCCCTGAAAAAACTCAAAAGGAAAATCTCCCTTCACAATCAGGAAGTCGGCAGTCAGTCTTTCCTTTCCTATATTGGTGATTGCATAATGATTCTATCTCTATTATCAATCTTTGCAACAATCTTATTTCCCATTGAGAGGTTGCAGTTGATGCCATCGGTCGTGTCTGCGGTCGGGATATTGCAAAGCGTCGTACCAGTGCCGCAGCTCAGTCCCGGTGCTATCTTGCGAAAGTTGCAACCCGCCTGTTGAACAAGAAGAAGAAAGGAACCATTTAAGCATTAAGAAAATATCTTGAACGCTTTTCTTTCTTTATTTATTTATTTGGCTATTGTGTTACTGTCGCTCAAGGTTTTACTAGTAACTATTCAAGTAGTGGGTATAATAAGTGATGTTATAAGTGTCTGATTATAAAGGTGATGTTTTATATATATATATATATATATATATATATATATATATATATATATATATATATATATATATATATATGTGTGTGTGTGTGTATGTGTGTAATGATTATGATATAATAATAATGATGATAATCATAATGATTACGAAGATAATGATGCTAACGATAGTGATGCCGATAAAACAACGACAGAAATAATAACAACAATAAGAAGAGCACTAACAACACCCATCCTCCTATATATACATATATGAATAAGTCAATAGATAAATAGATGGGTATTAAGAATAAATGAAAGAAAAAATAAGTAACTGAATAAGTATGGAAATAAATATATAGATAAACAGATAGATAATCATTGAGCAAGTGGATGAATGAATAAATAAACACATAAATAAGTAAATAGATAAATATATGATATACTTATATACATAGATACATACATATATATATATATATATATATATATATATATATATATATATATATATACATACATACATACATATATATATATACATATATATATATATATATATATATATAT
>BOPN01005158.1:53195-54805 GCA_017312705.2 Penaeus japonicus | reverse complement strand
GTGTGTGTGTGTGTGTGTATTATGTTTATACATAAATTTGTTTATTTTTCTATCTATTTATATATTTATATATTTATATATTCATATATTTACATATATATATATATATATATATATATATATATATATATATATGCATGTATGTATATGTATGTGTGTATGTATATATAGGGTGTTGCAGTCGCCTCCTGAAATAGAAAATTAGAAGCTACGATATTGGCCGGATTTCTGGTACTGCAGTTAGATCAGTAGAAGAGATTGCAAAGTTTTGATTTGCATCAATGTTTACCTTTAGCACAGATGCTATATCTAAAAATAGCCTTTCGCGACAATTTTGCAAACGAAATTACATAATCATTGGTTTCTTTGATTTTTAAAGATTCACTCAAAACATTCATATTGTACAAAAGTTAAGTCTCAATAAACTGCAACGGCTATCTTTCTTGCATTGTGCACTCCTTGCTTGACAAGAAGTCGTAGCATGTGACATGTTGCAACAGCTCAAATCCTTTTACCTCAATTTTCACTGTACATTTGCTTGTATTTGTTCACGTTGAACTCTGTTAACTAGAAGTTCTGATACTCGTTTGGACATTTTGCCAGAGACTCGAGGCTCTCATCTGAGCATTGCTGGCACTCGATTGCTAGCCTACGATCAAGTTTTGCTTTGCTTTCTGGCCCATTCAGAGAAGCTGAGAAGGGAGGATGGTACTAAGAATGTTAAGTTGGCCCGGTTAGCGTCAAATACAGTTGTTGGGAGGTGGTAGTGCATTACAAGAAAGCTCATATTATGACTCTTACGAAAAAGAAGATGGCTGAAAAAGTTGAACCACTTTACCAAGAGTGTGAGTTTGAGGAAGCTGAACACTGAGAGAAGATATAGCCCAAAGATGAAGGACTTCAGAGGAAAACTGCAAAAGACAATGCCATTCTGACCAAGAGATGTAGAGAAGAGAATGGAAGACAGAAGAGAGTGGAAGACAGCGAGAGAGGGGAAAAAGATGTCCAGAAAATTGTAACTGATGAAGACTTTTGAAAAGTATGATGACCGAGCGAGCAGCTAGTTACTCTTGTCAGGACAAGATCACTCCAGTTTTGGAAGAGAAGAGCCTCCAAAGAGCTGCGCAAGAAGAGGAAAAATCTCAGAAAGAAATGAAGCGACTTGCAGAGTCCTCATCGTCTGTTTAATATCACTCAGAGGAAGACGAAAAAGATGATTGTGCTATTGAGATCACCCTTAAGAGGCCACGCCGGTACAACCGGTTTCATTTTCTTTTGAAGTCCCCAGATCTAGTGTCAACAACTGCAAGGACCAAGACCACACCTACAGCTGTGTCTGTTTGCCTGCATTCTCTGATATATGCATGTCATGGGGACGCATCTGTTGTTAAATTACACTATTTAACATCCAACATGTTAGTCATATATTGGAAATGGAACACTGAAATTTGAATGCGTTTTCACTCACACTATTACTTCCTAAGTGTACCATGTAGTGCTATGAATAATTTATATTTTCAATCCTAACGAAGAACAAGGCTTCTTGGTGACCTAACCGAACCTAACCGGTTCAGGGTAATGGAAACCCTCCTTCCCTAAGCTTCCTGAAG
>BOPN01005158.1:23195-25695 GCA_017312705.2 Penaeus japonicus | reverse complement strand
ATTGCTCGCATAGACACGGCGTTTCATTTTAGTTTTCAGCTTTTTATTTTAAATACATATGTGGTGATTTGTATTACTGTAGCAATGATAAAGGTTATAGAGAATGTTCGTGATTATTAATGTTATCAATGTTATTATTGTTAACATTATTGTATAATCATTATCATTAATATCGTCATCATGATTTCATCATCATTCTTGTACTCATTATATTTATATTTTTGTCAATGTCGTTTTTACTGTTATTATCATAGATACTGTAATTATCTTTATCCTTAAAATAAGTATCATTATCCTTAAATCATCTAACTATTTCTAGTGATAATGCCATTATAAATGTATCATTATCATTCTATAATCATCATTGTCATATTGTAGTTATACAGTCCTTATTCTTTTATCCTTATCTATTTTCTTATTGTTATCATAGCCTTTTCATTATTCATATCATAGAAATATTAATAGTTGTTACCATTATGATTTTAATTTTGATAAATGATTTTAACAATTTTCATTAGTATGATTATAATAATTCGTCTTATTATCAATGCTGTTTTTCTCATTATTGTGATATATCATGTAATTATCATTAGTATCATCATTATTATTATTATCATTGTTGTTATTATCATTATTATCTATTTCATAATCATCACTATTTTCATCATCAGTATCATTATAAGAATCACTATTACCACCATTATCATCATCATCAATATCATTATTATATGAATCATCATTATTATTACTATAATTGTTATTACTGGTAGTCTCACTATTGCTTCTAATAAGGTTATCATAGTCATTGTAATTTTCATAATTGCTTTCATCATTAGCATCATGATTTTAGTATCATTATCACAAATATAATAATCCTTATCATTAATATTATCCTTGTTATCATTATCACTGTCATCATTGTCATTGTCATTATTATTACATGATTATTATCATCATAATAATGATAATATCAACGATTATCATAAGTATCCGTATTGTCAGCAATATCATAATCATTATCATCATTATATCTATCTTTCATATCATTATCATTATCATGATTATAATCTCCATTAACATCTTAAGCATTATCATCATTACTATAATCAGATATCATTATCATCATTATTAACTTCATAATAGTGATAGTAATGATAATGATGATAATAACCATTACTATCATATCCATCAATATTATCATCATAATTACTGCTATCACCCTTATCATCCTGATTATAATCAATACAATTATCTTTGGTATTATCATATCTATCATTATTAATATTACTACCATTTATATTATCATTATCATTGCTAATATTATCATTATTATGTTTATCTTTACCAGTAGTAGTAGTATTATCATCATTATCGCTGTTATCATCATTATCCTTACTATGATTACTATCACCATTATAATCATTATTATCAATACAATTATATTTTTGTTAATTTTATCATATATATCATTATAATTGTCATCATTATCATTAACAGTAATTAATTAATCACATTTCTTCTGATGTTGGTTATAGTTGCTTCTGAAATCATTGTCATTATCATCAACATTTTCATCATCATCATCATCAAAAACGCCTTAAAAATGCCTTAATTCGTACTGGTAAAGATACTTTCTAAATCAGACGCAAATAAACCATATTCCCTTCGAAACCAGACAGAAAGATAAGTGACCAGTCGATAGATATAGATATATCACAGAAAGTCCAGTAACCCAGTATATATATATTCCCACGCGGCCAGCTAAAAATAGAACCCGCGCCATGCCCTCTGCTCTGCTCGATCTTGACCTCCATGGAAGGTCACGAGCAGAACGAGCTCAGCCTTCGTCAAGAGCGCCACCCCCCGACCCCCTCACCCCCTCCCCTCCTTGGTCGGGCTGTGTGTCCTTGTCTGTTCCTGCCCTTCGCTTCCCAAGGAGGTCCCAGGCTTTTGCAATCTTTCCTTGGCGTGACGCGGTGTTTCCAGAATAAGTACTTAAAGCCGATCGCTAGCTTCCCTGTTCATACCAGGTATCTGTAGCCCCTGTCAGCTCAAGAGAGGACATTATAGAAAGAGAGGGAGAACGAGAGAGAGAGAGGGAGGGTAGGGAGGGAGGGAGGGAGGGAGGGAGAGAGAGAGAGAGAAAGAGAGAGAGAGAGAGAGAGAGAGAGAGAGAGAGAGAGAGAGAGAGAGAGAGAGAGAGAGAGAGAGAGAGAGAGAGAGAGAGAGAGAGAGAGAGAGAGAGAGAGACGAGAGAGAGAGGAGACAGAGAAGAAAAGAAAGAAGAAAAGAAAGAGAGAGAGAGAGAGAGAGAGAGAGAGAGAGAGAGAGAGAGAGAGACAGAGAGAGAGAGGAGAGAGAGAGAGAGAGAGAGAGAGAGAGAGAGAGAGAGAGAGAGAGAGAGAGAGAGAGAGAGAGAGAGAGAGAGAGAGAGAGACAGACAGAGACAGAGACAGAGAAAGAGAGAGAGAGAGAGAGAGAGAGAGAGAGAGAGAGAGAG
>BOPN01005158.1:8195-13195 GCA_017312705.2 Penaeus japonicus | reverse complement strand
GCTTAGAGAAAGAAAGAAAACAAGAATCAGAGTAAGCTTAGAGAAAGAAAGAAAACAAGAATCAGAGTAAGCTTAGAGAAAGAAAGAAAACAAGAATCAGAGTAAGCTTAGAGAAAGAAAGAAAACAAGAATCAGAGTAAGCTTAGAGAAAGAAAGAAAACAAGAATCAGAGTAAGCTTAGAGAAAGAAAGAAAACAAGAATCAGAGTAAGCTTAGAGAAAGAAAGAAAACAAGAATCAGAGTAAGCTTAGAGAAAGAAAGAAAACAAGAATCAGAGTAAGCTTAGAGAAAGAAAGAAAACAAGAATCAGAGTAAGCTTAGAGAAAGAAAGAAAACAAGAATCAGAGTAAGCTTAGAGAAAGAAAGAAAACAAGAATCAGAGTAAGCTTAGAGAAAGAAAGAAAACAAGAATCAGAGTAAGCTTAGAGAAAGAAAGAAAACAAGAATCAGAGTAAGCTTAGAGAAAGAAAGAAAACAAGAATCAGAGTAAGCTTAGAGAAAGAAAGAAAACAAGAATCAGAGTAAGCTTAGAGAAAGAAAGAAAACAAGAATCAGAGTAAGCTTAGAGAAAGAAAGAAAACAAGAATCAGAGTAAGCTTAGAGAAAGAAAGAAAACAAGAATCAGAGTAAGCTTAGAGAAAGAAAGAAAACAAGAATCAGAGTAAGCTTAGAGAAAGAAAGAAAACAAGAATCAGAGTAAGCTTAGAGAAAGAAAGAAAACAAGAATCAGAGTAAGCTTAGAGAAAGAAAGAAAACAAGAATCAGAGTAAGCTTAGAGAAAGAAAGAAAACAAGAATCAGAGTAAGCTTAGAGAAAGAAAGAAAACAAGAATCAGAGTAAGCTTAGAGAAAGAAAGAAAACAAGAATCAGAGTAAGCTTAGAGAAAGAAAGAAAACAAGAATCAGAGTAAGCTTAGAGAAAGAAAGAAAACAAGAATCAGAGTAAGCTTAGAGAAAGAAAGAAAACAAGAATCAGAGTAAGCTTAGAGAAAGAAAGAAAACAAGAATCAGAGTAAGCTTAGAGAAAGAAAGAAAACAAGAATCAGAGTAAGCTTAGAGAAAGAAAGAAAACAAGAATCAGAGTAAGCTTAGAGAAAGAAAGAAAACAAGAATCAGAGTAAGCTTAGAGAAAGAAAGAAAACAAGAATCAGAGTAAGCTTAGAGAAAGAAAGAAAACAAGAATCAGAGTAAGCTTAGAGAAAGAAAGAAAACAAGAATCAGAGTAAGCTTAGAGAAAGAAAGAAAACAAGAATCAGAGTAAGCTTAGAGAAAGAAAGAAAACAAGAATCAGAGTAAGCTTAGAGAAAGAAAGAAAACAAGAATCAGAGTAAGCTTAGAGAAAGAAAGAAAACAAGAATCAGAGTAAGCTTAGAGAAAGAAAGAAAACAAGAATCAGAGTAAGCTTAGAGAAAGAAAGAAAACAAGAATCAGAGTAAGCTTAGAGAAAGAAAGAAAACAAGAATCAGAGTAAGCTTAGAGAAAGAAAGAAAACAAGAATCAGAGTAAGCTTAGAGAAAGAAAGAAAACAAGAATCAGAGTAAGCTTAGAGAAAGAAAGAAAACAAGAATCAGAGTAAGCTTAGAGAAAGAAAGAAAACAAGAATCAGAGTAAGCTTAGAGAAAGAAAGAAAACAAGAATCAGAGTAAGCTTAGAGAAAGAAAGAAAACAAGAATCAGAGTAAGCTTAGAGAAAGAAAGAAAACAAGAATCAGAGTAAGCTTAGAGAAAGAAAGAAAACAAGAATCAGAGTAAGCTTAGAGAAAGAAAGAAAACAAGAATCAGAGTAAGCTTAGAGAAAGAAAGAAAACAAGAATCAGAGTAAGCTTAGAGAAAGAAAGAAAACAAGAATCAGAGTAAGCTTAGAGAAAGAAAGAAAACAAGAATCAGAGTAAGCTTAGAGAAAGAAAGAAAACAAGAATCAGAGTAAGCTTAGAGAAAGAAAGAAAACAAGAATCAGAGTAAGCTTAGAGAAAGAAAGAAAACAAGAATCAGAGTAAGCTTAGAGAAAGAAAGAAAACAAGAATCAGAGTAAGCTTAGAGAAAGAAAGAAAACAAGAATCAGAGTAAGCTTAGAGAAAGAAAGAAAACAAGAATCAGAGTAAGCTTAGAGAAAGAAAGAAAACAAGAATCAGAGTAAGCTTAGAGAAAGAAAGAAAACAAGAATCAGAGTAAGCTTAGAGAAAGAAAGAAAACAAGAATCAGAGTAAGCTTAGAGAAAGAAAGAAAACAAGAATCAGAGTAAGCTTAGAGAAAGAAAGAAAACAAGAATCAGAGTAAGCTTAGAGAAAGAAAGAAAACAAGAATCAGAGTAAGCTTAGAGAAAGAAAGAAAACAAGAATCAGAGTAAGCTTAGAGAAAGAAAGAAAACAAGAATCAGAGTAAGCTTAGAGAAAGAAAGAAAACAAGAATCAGAGTAAGCTTAGAGAAAGAAAGAAAACAAGAATCAGAGTAAGCTTAGAGAAAGAAAGAAAACAAGAATCAGAGTAAGCTTAGAGAAAGAAAGAAAACAAGAATCAGAGTAAGCTTAGAGAAAGAAAGAAAACAAGAATCAGAGTAAGCTTAGAGAAAGAAAGAAAACAAGAATCAGAGTAAGCTTAGAGAAAGAAAGAAAACAAGAATCAGAGTAAGCTTAGAGAAAGAAAGAAAACAAGAATCAGAGTAAGCTTAGAGAAAGAAAGAAAACAAGAATCAGAGTAAGCTTAGAGAAAGAAAGAAAACAAGAATCAGAGTAAGCTTAGAGAAAGAAAGAAAACAAGAATCAGAGTAAGCTTAGAGAAAGAAAGAAAACAAGAATCAGAGTAAGCTTAGAGAAAGAAAGAAAACAAGAATCAGAGTAAGCTTAGAGAAAGAAAGAAAACAAGAATCAGAGTAAGCTTAGAGAAAGAAAGAAAACAAGAATCAGAGTAAGCTTAGAGAAAGAAAGAAAACAAGAATCAGAGTAAGCTTAGAGAAAGAAAGAAAACAAGAATCAGAGTAAGCTTAGAGAAAGAAAGAAAACAAGAATCAGAGTAAGCTTAGAGAAAGAAAGAAAACAAGAATCAGAGTAAGCTTAGAGAAAGAAAGAAAACAAGAATCAGAGTAAGCTTAGAGAAAGAGAGAAAAAGATAACCAGACTCAACTTTGAGAAAGAAAAATAACAATTGGACTAACCTCAGAGAGAGAAAGCGAGAGTCAGATGAAGCTTTCTTAGAGAAAGAAAGAAACCGAGAATTAGACTATGTTTCAAGAAAGAAAGAAAACGACATTAAGATTAAGCTAAGAGAGAGAAAGAGAATGAGAATTAGATTAATCTTAGAGAGAGAAAAAAACGAGAATCAGATTAATCTTAGAGAGAGAAAGAATACGAGAATCAAATTAAGCTTATAGAAAGAAAGAATACGAGAATCAGATTAAGCTTAGAGAGAGAAAGAATACGAGAATCAGATAAAGCTTAGAGAGAGAGAATTAAAACGAGAATCAGATTAAGCTTAGAGAGAGAGACAGAAAACGAGAATCAGATTAAGCTTAGAGAGAGAAAGAAAACGAGAATCAAATTAAGCTTAGAGAGAGAAAGAAAACGAGAATCAGATTAAGCTTAGAGAGAGAAAGAATACGAGAATCAGATTAAGCTTAGAGAGAGAGAAAGAAAACGAGAATCAGATTAAGCTTAGAGAGAGAGAAAGAAAACGAGAATCAGATTAAGCTGTAAGCCAGCCACCTCAGACACACCACAGGCCTCTGAAAAGGGAGCGTGTGATGATGTATTCATAGAGAATAAATTCTTGTGATGTTCTTGAATAAATGTAAACAAAGGAAGGGGAGGGGAGGTGGGAGGAGGGGTACAGGTGATGTGAAGCAGGGGGAGGGGGAGGGGAGGGGGGAGGAGGGGTACAGGTGATGTGGAGCAGGGGGAGGAGGGGTTATACTAAAAAAAGGATGATGATAATTATGAAAATGTTAGTATGACATTAATCAAGATAAAATACAAAGATGAATGAGGCGGGCAGTAAAGGACGGTAATAATGATAATAAGATTACGAATTAGAAGAAAAAAACGAAACGAAGGAGAAACGTCACAAAAAACTGTATCCAAACAACAAACAATAATAACAAATTGATACAACCACGACAAAAGCAACAATAACCACAAACTTAAAAAAGAAGAAAAAAAGAAGATAAAAGCGTGTCATTGTTGTTTTTGCTTTTATCGTCATTGTTGTCATTTTTATTGTTGTTGTTATTGTTGATATCGTAATCGTTTTTGTTACTGTCGTTGCTGTTCTTTCGTTGTTGCAGTCATTATCGTTGACACTTTTACCACTATCTTCGACGTTCATGTACTTATTGTTGTTGTTATGGCTGATGTCATTGCTATTATTGCCGTAATCATTATTGCTGTTGTTGTTTATCGCTGTTGTTGTCATCGCTACTGTTGTTGTCAGTGCCACGTGACGCCCGGCAAATGGAAACGAAGCAAAGAGACCCTCTGAAGGCTCTCTATTCATGGAAAACAATATGGCGTCAATCTTTCCTTCCCTCGGACGCTTGCATTCCTGTCCTCTTTGTCTCTTTGTTATTCCTCTGGCTTTCTCCTCTCTGTGCCTCGTGGCTTTTTCTTTTTACTGTTTTTTTTTCTCTTTCTTTTTTCTCTTGTCTACAAATTTATTTTGGGTTCATATTCAGTTGGGCTCTCTCTCCCTTTCTCTGTCTCTCTCTCTCCCTTTCTCCTTCTCTCCCTCTCTGTCTCTCTCTCTCCCTTTCTCCTTCTCTCCCTATCTGTCTCCCTCTGCCGCCCCCCTTTTCTTCTCCCTCTCCCTTCCCCCTCATTCTCCCTCTCCCTTCCCCGTTCCTTCTCCCTCTCCCTCTCTATTTCTCCCTACTCACCTATCCGTCTACCCCTTCCCTCCCTATTTACCTGTCAGTGCAATTGTCTCTTTCTCTCTTTCCCTCCATCTCCTTCTTGCTCTTTCCTCTCCATCACCATCTTCCATTTCCTCTTTCTATTTCTCTTCCTTTTCCTCTT
>BOPN01005157.1:100324-104497 GCA_017312705.2 Penaeus japonicus | reverse complement strand
ATATATATATATATACACATAGACAGACAGATAGATAGATAGATAGATAGACACACACACACACACACACACACTTTCATCAGTTAAATAAAAGTACATAAAATGCACAACTAAAAATAATGACCCGAATCATAAATATATATCAAAAAGGAAAAAGAAACACACGGTTTGCTCTGTTCTCTCGAGGCGACCTCTGGCGGCGCGCACTCATAATACGATAACATGTTTGCGACTCGTTGCTGCAAAACCGCTCGCTCTCTGCCTCGCTTCATATATATATTTTTTTGTCTCTTGCTCATTTTGTCTGTTTGTCTCTCGCTTACTTTGTCTCTCTCTCTGTCTCTCGCTTTCTTTGTCTGTCTGTCTCTTGCTTTCTTTGTTTCTCTGTCTCTCGCTTTCTTTGTTTCTCTGTCTCTCGCTTTCTTTGTTTCTCTGTCTCTCGCTTTCTTTGTTTCTCTGTCTCTCGCTTTCTTTGTCTGTCTGTCTCTTGCTTTCTTTGTTTCTCTGTCTCTCGCTTTCTTTGTTTCTCTGTCTCTCGCTTTCTTTGTTTCTCTGTCTCTCGCTTTCTTTGTTTCTCTGTCTCTCGCTTTCTTTGTCTATCTGTCTCTCGCTCTCTTTGTCTCTCTGTTTCTCTGTCATTTGCGCTTTTTGTCTCTCTGTCTCTTGCTCTCTTTGTCACTCTGCCTTTCACTTTCTTTGTCTCTCTGTCTCTCGCTCTCTTTGTCTCTCTGCCTCTCGCTCCCTTGGTGTGTCTCTCGCTCTCTTTGTCTCTCTTTCTCACACTACCTTTGTCTCTCTATCTCTCTGTCTTTTTGGGTGTCAGACTCTCTCTCTCTCTCTCTCTCTCAATCCTTTGTTCTTTTCTTTTTTCTGTTTTCCGTTTCCTTTTCCTCGGTTTTTACCTCCTCCTCCTCCTCCTCTCACTCATCAGTTATCCTTCTCTTTCCTCTCTATTACCCAAGTACCCACATCTTTGTGTTATTTTTATACATATAATTGTCTGTCTGTCTAATTATTCATCTATTCCTATTTTTATCTAACTGTCTATCTATTTACTCATCATTTATTTAGCCTTATATTCATTCATGTATTTCTGTATTTGTTTGTATGTTTATTCATTCAATTATCTATCTATCTATTTATTCATGTATTTGCCTACCTATTCTCCGTTGGACAAACAAGCATCGTCTTTATTCAGTGTTATTTATGTATTTATTTTCCTAGATCCGCTTTCAGTGGGAGGTATTTCATTTGTTTGGTATCATAAAAATAAAATAGTTGTTAGATATTCTAAGATATTAAGATATTAAGATACAGTGAAGATATTGTTGTTGTTGTTTACTTGTTCAACGTGAAGGACATTGTTTAGGAGGAAGAGGCGAAACGTGTAGATATTGGAAGAAAGACTGAGATGAGATATGAGAGTGGGAGATAAGCATATATGAATACACACAGGCATATCGCATGCAACATAAGCATGCTAGGATGTATGTGGACTCTCTGTCACACGCACGGATATATGTGCAATACGCACACACATACACACAGACAAACACACAGACACACACACACACACACACACAAACACACACACACATGCACACACACACATAAGTACACACACACACAAACACACATGCACCCACACACATGCACACACACACACAATAAGGAACAATAAAAAAAACATGGCGTTTTGAGTGAAACTTTAGACCTTATCAGCCGAAAAAATAAAAATTGGATACTCGAAGTTAATATTTTTTTCCTTTTTTTTTCTCTCTAATATCAATTTCGGTTTCTGCCTTACAAAGAGTGTTGTCGATGAACACGCTTTCCCGCTTTCCTGCTATCTCTTATCTCACGCTTACTGCTATCCCCCTCCCTCCTCCTCCTCCCCTTCCCTCCCCTTCCCGCTCCTCCCCCTACCCCTCTATCACCTCTTCCCTCCCCCCTCCTTCTCCTCCCCCTTCTACATTCTCCTCCGCCTCCCCTCCTCTCTACTACTTCTCTCTCTCACCTTCTCTTTCCTCTTCTCCTTTTCCCCTTTTCCTCTCCCCCTCCCCCTCCCCCCCCCCCCCTCCCCCTCCCCCTCCCCCTCCCCCTCCCCCTCCCACTCTCTTTCTCCCTCCTCCCCTCTCTTTCCCCCTCCCATCCTACTCTCTTTCCTCCTCCCCCTCCCCCTCCCCTTCCTCCTCCCCTTCCCCTTCCTCCTCCCCTTCCTCCTCCCCTCCCCCTCCAATTTCTTCATCTTCCTACAAACACCTTTTTTTCAACTTATATCCTTTCAACCTCATTTTCTCTTGTTGATTCTCCATTAGCCGTAACTAAGAACTGCAATTGCATGATCAATTCCTCTTGTCAAGCGCCGTGGGGGAGGGAGGGAGGGGGAGAAGGAGAAGGGAGGAGGTGAGAATAGAGAGGGGGATGGTAGGTTGAAGGGGGAGTGTGAGGGAGGAGGAAGGAAGAAGAGGAGGAGGAGGGGAGGGAAGGAGGAGAGGGTAGGAGGGGGAGGGAAGGAGGAAAAGGAAGGAGGGGGTAGGGTGAAGGTGTGTGGAGGGAGGGGAGGAAGGGTGGATAGCAGGGGGAGGGGGGGAGGGGCGAGAGTTGAGTGTGTGGCAGAGTAGGGTTTGGAGGGTAGGGGGGTGGGGTGAGGTAGGGGTGAGGGGGGTTTGACATACTGGGTGTGGCACTGCGAGTGTTTGGCACTTCGGGGTGGCACCGTCTGGTCTGTGTTGGGGGTAGGTGTGGTGTTGTGTGTGTGAGGGGGAGAGAGAAAGAAAGAGAGAGAGAGAGAGGGGGGGGGGAGAGAGAAAGAAAGAGAGAGAGAGAGAGAGAGAGAGAGAGAGAGAGAGAGAGAGAGAGAGAGAGAGAGAGAGAGAGAGAGAGAGAGAGAGAGAGGGGGGGGGGAGATAGAAAGAGAGAGAGAGAGAGAGAGATTTGATTTTGATATGTTTATTCATACTATATACATTGTATACACATGAATAGGCATAGGAACTATGCCTAAATGATTTGTACAGTTGAGAGAGAGAGAGAGAGAGAGAGAGAGAGAGAGAGAGAGAGAGAGAGAGAGAGAGAGAGAGAGAGAGAGAGAGAGAGAGAGAGAGATAGATAGATAGATAGACAGATAGTAGAGAGCGAGAGCGAGAGAGTCGGAGAGAGAGAGAGAAAAAGAGAGATAGAGAGAGAGAAAGAGAGAGAGCGAGGGAGAGAGAGAGAGAGAGAGAAAGAGAGAGGAGGGAAAGGGTGCAGGAAATCCTATGACATTAGACGCCTGAACTCTTTATATCCGACGATATTTTGTGAGGAAAAAAGGAAACATCTTATCTTATCTTACTTTCTCTCTTTCATCTTACTCTTTCTCTCTCTTTCTTTCTTTCTTTCTCTCTTTCTCAGTCTCTGTGTCTCACTTTCTCTCTCTCTCTCTCTCTCTCTCTCTCTTTCTCTCTCTCTCTCCACTATTCCCTACCTTCCTTCCCTCCTTCCCCAAGTACACCTTCCCCAACAGAAACGCGCTCTACGTGCGCAATTGCAGACAAAAGTCTTGCAACGAGGGTCATTGCAGGAGAGGGGAGACATGTATAATTCACGATGCAATGTTCAGCGTGCACAGTGCGGCCCCTCGTGTCGGTGGCGGCCCTTTGAGGCGTTGGAAAGGACTGTTGAAGACTGACTCTATGGGAGTAAGGCTGCTTCTCGCTCTCTTTCTCGCGCTCTCTCTCTCTTCTTTTCCTTCTCCCCCCCCCCCCCCTCTATCTCGCTCTCGATCTATCTTTCTTTCTCTCTCTCTCGCTCTGTCTCTCTCTCTCACTCACTCTCTCTATCTCTTTCTCTCTTCTTTTCCCTCCTCCCTCCCCCCCCCTCTCTCTCTCTCTCTCTCTCTCTCTCTCTCTCTCTCTCTCTCTCTCTCTCTCTCTCTCTCTCTCTCTCTCTCTCTCTCTCTCTCTCTCTCTCTCCCTCACCCTCTCCCTTGCCCCCCTCCCCTTAATAACATTTATTGATATTTGTTAGGTGATTCGTACGCCAGCGTATATAGTTTTATTTGTGTCAATGTATATAACCCTCCGTGTGTGTGTGTGTGTGTGTGTGTGTGTGTGTCTGTGTGTGTGTGTGTGTGTGTGTGTATGTGTGTGTGTATGTGTGTGTGTATGTGTGTGTGTGTGTGCCTGTGCG
>BOPN01005157.1:40621-42755 GCA_017312705.2 Penaeus japonicus | reverse complement strand
TATGCTTACATAAACACAAAAAACTATTCAACATGAGATAATTTTGACAGGTTTACATATCATAAAAATAATCCTATTTATGTTTACCAAATTCAGAACATATTATTCTAGTAAATCAACAATACATTTCTTCCTGTACTTGTGAAACCATGAAGCAATGATGCTGGCAAATTTCACGACTCAAGTTGCAAACTGTTATATGTAAGAGTTCGTTTCATTTCATAAGAATGGAAGGTAAATTTGCCTGTTAAAATCTGAGTGGCTTTTAATGGCGTCTTCATATTCCTTGAAGAAACTAGATATGATTTTGCTACTGCGTGTTTTTCGTTGCTAAAAGCTAGGCTCTTTGCTCTCCCAGTCTCTCTCTCTCTCTCTCTCTCTCTCTCTCTCTCTCTCTCTCTCTCTCTCTCTCTCTCTCTCTCTCTCTCTCTCTCTCTATCTATCTCTCTCTCTCCCTCCCTCCTTCCTCCCTTTTTCCCTTCTTCCCTCCCTCCCTCCTCCCTTCCTCCCTCTCTTCCTCCCCTCCTCTCCTCTCTCTCTAAGGAACAAAGAAGTCAGCTGTCCTCTTCGTAACTTAGCCTTTTCGCTATTATAAAAGTGTATCCACAAAGAGCATAGGTGTGGGTATTAATAACTTTCTGAGGAACCATCCAGAAGGCAGGTACAAGTTATGTATTTCTTTTAATATTGTAAAATGTATCTGGGATCCGGTTGTGGTAAAATTCGTCTAATTTATAACGTTTTAGTGATGTCAGCTTAGGAAGGTCATCCTGGAAAGGATGTTTATACTCAATAGACAGCCTGCAAACTAATAACTGACAGCCCAGAATTTTTTTTTGTAAACATTGTATAATTGTTGCATTAAAAACTGATTATCATTAGAAATGTATTTTCTTTTTGTTTTCTTTTCTTTTCTTTTTTTTCTAAAAACTTACCCAAGCAAGGTGAGCACTTGTGTAATATCTGATGATTGACGAGTCCCTTAAATTAAAACTAATAGGAGCTTTTTGCAGGGGTGTAAACTGTGATTTAATTAACCTTTCAATCTCTTCTATTTCTCGTAGAATATATAAATAATCAGCACATCAAATACAAAACGATTCCCTTACAAGTGATCACAGATGTCCTTGGATGAGGATTCCCAGTCTGGACGGAGGGAGTGCCACGTGCCGGAAGCTCTTTAAGGCAGTAATGATACGTGACGACCTAATGACACTCCGCCTCTTAGTTCCATGCGATTATTTCCTTGCTTCTGAGAACGTGTGATGTAAGTTCTAGGCATAAATATATAGAGAGAGAACTGATAATGTTTTATTTCTTTGTTCTTTAATTCTAATAATGCATTTCTTCATTACTTAATTTCACAAATATGGGGAACTTTCTTTCGTATTCATAAAGTATTTACCATACTTTATAAATATCATTTCAAGCACCTGGGTAGCAGTCGCCAAGAAAATACCCCTGAAAACAGACAGGAACAAAACTATTTCATCCTGGAATCCAAAGCCTGCACCTTCTCCTGTCTGTCTTATTTTTTCTCCTCTTCGTCGCCTTGTGCACTCGCGCAGAAGACCCGAGGACTGAAGGGTTCTGTGCTGGAGAGACAAAGGTCTTCATTTCACTTGCTTTTTCACTTTATTCTTCGGTGAAGCGACCAGTAAGAGCTTTGGATGGAGCGTCTTTCTTCGACCAGAATATAACTCGACCCTTTCCTTGCAAGGATCCATCTATAGATAACTTTTCTTGCTTTTTATACGTCTTGGGAAAATCGTGAATCAATGCTGAGGCAGTCTCCTGAAGGATCATTTCCTCCTCTTTCCACACTTAGATTCATTCATCTCATTTCCACCGTCCAAGCCTGTTTATCACACATTCGGGAAGGTGAATACTCGAATGAGTAATTCCCTCACTCACGTCCATAGTCTCTCCTCGCTACGAATTCATCCCGTCCGCGCTTCTCCTTGTTATTCACCTAACAGCTCGTCTTCGGGGTGTCAGCAGAACTGTCTGCGTGGTAGAGTCGGAGCCATAAATCCTATCGCAAGACTGCCCCGTCCGTGTTGGGCCTCCAATGGCTGTATCCTTCTTCGAGAGGGATAGAAAATACCGAGCAGATGGACAGCCTCGAACTTCT
>BOPN01005157.1:30621-35621 GCA_017312705.2 Penaeus japonicus | reverse complement strand
AAACACACATACACACATAACCGCTGGTTAAAATTATCCACAGCGTTAGTCGATGTAGATTTATCCCATGAATCAAAGTGACATTTTGCCAATGAAACAAGGCGGCGCTATGCAGACAATAGAGCGTATCTTCCAGCCTCTCCAAGAAGCCATAAATCTCATAAAAAGCCGATTTGGCCTGGGCTCGCCAACCATAAATTCCTATGTTCTAGGCTGCTTAATTAATCTTAAAAATTCCTTGTAATCTTACAATAATAATGGGAACAGCTTTACCTTTAAACAATCATTAAGTAGACCTATATTCTATGATTTACCACACATGCACACGTATACAGAGAGCGAAAGAGTGCGAGAGAGAGAGAGAGAGAGAGAGAGAGAGAGAGAGAGAGAGAGAGAGAGAGAGAGAGAGAGAGAGAGAGAGAGAGAGAGATAGACAGACAGAGAAAGAGGGAAAGAGAGATTGAGAAATAGATAGACAGACAGAGAAAGAGAGAGAGAGAGAGAGAGACAGACAGACATAGAAATAGATAGATAGACAGACAGACAGACAGATAGATAGATAGATATAGAGAAAGAGTGAGCCAACACAACCCACCCAGTAAATACTGCATCCACAAATCACATACAATGCACAGACTCTTAACTTACCAGATGCATAACGCATAAGCACAGTCCTGGTATATGGGCATTGTGTTCAAACTTCTGTGTAACGTAGTTTGATCCCACATTAGATTACTTTCAATGCAAAATAAAAGTTTTGACGTGTATGCTAAAATGTTCTTGCTGTTTTATGTTATGTTGGACATTGCCTCTCCTGTAATCTAGCTGTCAAATTACTTTCCTTTTCCTGAAATGACAGCATTTTTATGGTGTTATTGTCTTAATTATCATATTTGGTGCTAATTATATAAGCAGCTCGAAAACTGATGTAACGTTTTCTCTCGTCTTTGTTAAAATAACGATGATGTTTTTGATGTTAATAGAAGCAAATGACAATAATAATGATAATAATAATGTTTTTACTGATAATAATGACAATAATAGTAATAATGATAATGATGATGAAGATGATAATGATAATAATAATACTGATAATAATAATAATAATAATAATGATAATAATAATAATAATAATAATAAAATAATGATAAAAAATAATAATACTGATAATAATAATGATGATGATGATAATGATAATAATGATGGTGATAATAATAATGATAATAATAATAATAACAATGATAATAATAATGATAACAATAATAACAATAATGATAATAAGATAGTAGTATTAATGATAATAATCATGCTGATGATAATGATAATAATGATAATAATTACAATAACAATAGTAAAAATGATAATGATGATGGCAATTATGATGATAACAATAATGATAAAGATAGTAATGATGATTATAACGATGATAATAATGATAATAATAACAATGATAACAATAATATGCTAAGGATAATGATGGTAATGATAAAACCAAGAGTACTAGCAGTAGGTGAAGTATTGCTAATGATAGTAGTAATAATGACAGTGATAGTAGAACTAGTAGTAATAGTAGTAGTAGTAGTAGTAAAGATGAGGATAAAGATAATGAAAATGATAAATAAATATTATGAAAATGATAATGATAACAGTAATGATAATAAAAACAATAATAACAATAACAACAACAACAACAATAATAGTAATGATGATAATAATGATAACAATAATGATATTAGTAATAATAATAATAATAATAGTAATAATAATAATAACAATAATAATAATGATAATAATAACAAAAATAATGATAATGGTTATGATACGACGAGAAACATTCCATTTCTGTCAATAAAACCCTAGAACTCTAAACATTTTGCTGAACATAAAATCAACAACGATTTCCTTTAGTATTGTGATGGTGAGTCTTACTGTCAGCAGTGTCAGTTATAAGCAGAAGCCACGGTATATTGTCAACGTGTAACCTTTTTATATCACAAGGAGTAACAACGCAGTCTGAAAGATCGAGGTCTCGTTCATTAGCCATATGGCTCGCTATGTCTGGTAGAAAGTTTGTTTTTCTTAAGGTCGTTTATTTGTTTTCTTTCTCTTTGTCTAATCCTTCTCTCTGTCAGGGGACACTCTCCTGTTTCGTGTCGTAAACTCGTTCCTCTTTTTACCGTATCTCGAGGGAGAGAAATCAGTGAAGGAAAGGAAGAATAAAATCAATTTATTTCATATGGTTCCTTTTTTTTGTGAATAGGAATTGTTCTTCTGGCATGTTCTGGCCCCAAGCCGAGTTGCATAGAATATCTAGAGCAGTAGTCATTTTCCTTGTTTTGAACTAAGTTTGTTTAGTTGCATGCCAAACAAAGAAATTTGCGTAGACTTTTAAGCAAGAGCTCTACATTCCCTTGTCATGAAACTTATTATACGTGTAATTTCATGCCATTAGAAGTCATTTGGTTGGTATACTTTCCATTATGTAAAGTATGGACGTATTGTTCTGAGAGAGAGAGGGAGGGAGGGAGAGAGAGAGAGAGAGAGAGAGAGAGAGAGAGAGAGAGAGAGAGAGAGAGAGAGAGAGAGAGAGAGAGAGAGAGAGAGAGAGAGAGAGAGAGAGAGAGAGAGAGAGAGAGAGAGAGAGAGAGAGAGGAGAGGAGAGGAGAGAGGAGGGAGAGAGATATGAAGGTAGATACAGCATCATATAGAAAAAAAAATGGTATTACAAAAATATGTCTTAGTTGAGGCTGTTTATTGGTGCATCAATAAACTAGGCAAGCCACTGTGTTCAGAGGCACTTACGCAGTAGAAGAACCACTTATGATATAAGTTTCTATTGCCTTTGAGTCTGTATTGGTTCTTTAATGTTTAAGAACAAAGAACATAAGTAGCGAGTCACTCTTAAGGCCGTCTGGTACATCCAAGTATTCTAGTAAATAACAAGAAAATGAAGACAAAAAAACTGCAGGAAAGTTGAGACAACAGAATCCTCTGTAGATTCCATATATCTAACTTGTATCACCAAAGTTTAACTTAACTTGGTGCACAGTACAAATACTCCTAAGGAATATGATCTCCGTAGAAGGGTCTAGTCCTTTTTTACATAATCCAGGACAAATATTCATAAGTTACCATACTCTTAACAGGAAAAGTACGACCATTCAAGGAATCATTTTGGAACTTTCAGAAGTTAAAGTGTTCTTATCCTTCCCGATAACAAAGAAGATACACTGAAGAGGATTTTTGGGTCAGAATTTGAAGCGTCAGGATAATACGGGTTATAAATTAGAATAAAGGTATGTCTTTCAGCTCTACGGTCTTCAGATTTTTCATGTACATCTGTGAGTTCATTGTTATTTATATTCATCATTTATTTTTAATGACAGTTTGTACAGAAACTTATATAAAACAACCAGAGTAATAAAAGAGTCAGAGAGAGGAGAAAAATACCATTGCTACGACAAATATTATGTATGAATACTTCTGCGAGTAAATGCTATTCATAAACGGAATAAAGACTCCACATCGGTTTTGCAGTTAGCAGGATTTAGTGGTATGAGTTGGATTTTGGATTTTTTTTTCTCATATTTATAGGTGCTGAAGTCAGCAGAATAACTCTTGATACCAGAACCATCACAGAATCTGTTACGAGCAGTTACTTCTAAATGTCTTATCTTGGTCCTCAGGCAAGAGTACATGGTTTTAGTTCAGGAAAAATAAGTAAGAGAAACGGAAGATATAAAGAACCGGGTGCATAGAGAGGGTAAGGGCTATTCCTCTTTCAATTTCGTCGATAATTAAAATACTCTGCTTTCAAAAACGCTGACTTAGAGCTAAGGACGAAAAAAAACAATTAATTTCCTGAGTACGTAGATGACGCTTTCATTTGACCGGATGTCTTTCCGGAAAATCCGAGAAAAGTTTTCAGAATTCCACGATTTCAACTCTTTACTAGCTCCGTTTCATATTTATTTTCCTTTTGTACTCTGTAAAATTCTCTTTGCTCTGAGCTTAGATTAAAATGCAAATCTTTTCCACTTTTATCCCCGATGTCTTCTCCCTTTGCCGATATAGTATAAATTGCCGATGTTAAGTAATGTATCTATGTCAGGCAGTATTTTTTTCTCTCCCATTTAATAGATCGGAGCACAAGACGGTATTGCTACCTTGCGACGTACACAGAATAAAGGCAGTAAATATCGTGAGAGCGAGAGAGATGAGAAGAAAGAGGAGCCGGAAAGAGAGAGAGAGAGTTGTAACGCAATATCCTCTATTATGCTAAGTAGCATTTTAATGGAATTTTGGAAGTAGGGTATAGCAAATTCTCTAAAATTAAATCTGCCTCTTACTCTATTATTTCTCTCACTCATTACAAAAAAATCAAGATATTCAACTACTCTATTACTTTCTACACATTGCACAGCGCATATATTATAACAGTATTACGTAATTTTGTAGTATCACTTCAGAACAGCGCACTTAAAGATCAGGTGTCTGCATAGGGTGTGTGTCTGCTGCATCCCGGGTCATTTGCATATGTTTATCTCGACCGTATCTGAATTTCGAGGAAATGTTTGGGTGTCTTAATTCTAGTCTCAAACACCGGCTTTGTGTTATGTTATGACTCCTCGTTATATGGTCTATTATCATATACTTTCGATATTTTACATGTATTGTATGTTCAAATTTCGATCATTTCTTAGAAAATGTAATATAAGCAAACGTGTGCGATTAACTTAGTATCTTGTAGAAAGACATATAAACGTTTATTTGTCACCTTCTAGTGTGTTTAAGGACAAATAGGGTCGGCTTGTCACCTGGCTTCCGTGTACCTTGGCAGAGCGCAACAGACCCTCCTCAACTCACCTGCAGCTCGAAGCTATTATTAAGCCAACCTTTCCCTTCCTCACATCATTTCTACGCGCTTATGTGAATGCGAGGCTCGTGGTGTATTTCAGTGCTTTCGCTCTCTCTCGCTCTCTCTCTCTCTCTCTCTCTCT
>BOPN01005156.1:78006-83006 GCA_017312705.2 Penaeus japonicus | reverse complement strand
TCATCCATAAACACGGGGCAATGCCTTTACACAAAACACAAAATGCACCGCACTTCATTAGCATCAGTTACATCAAAATCATCCTACTACCTGATTTCACAACTGTGGCACTCGGTTTATCCTCTTCCTCTTGGAATTTTCATACTTCACTCTTTCTAAATTGGAGTCTGGGGAACGTGTATTAGTAATCTGTTATTGAATAATGATCTTGCGGGAATCTCGTTTTCTATAAAGGCATTTGATCTCCTTAACGAATGTTATTGTCACTGAAATCTGGAATTAACATGGTTGTTATTTTTTTTTACGCGGCTGTTGTTAATAAATTTTCAAGCTGTTTATTTTCGTTTTGGCTTTTTTTTCACGGTTGTTGTTAATATACTTCTAGGATTTTAATTTTCTTCTTTTCTAGTTTCACAAATTTTGGAAGAGATCTTTTTATGGTTGTTAGTATTTCATTATTAGTTGTTGTTTTTTTTAGTCTATTTTCGGATGTTGTTAGACTTTATTTCTGAATCGCGTTAATATGTTCCTTCTTCTGTTCTTCTTTGACGTCGTTCTTTGCCTTTTTCACTGCTTTTCACTCTTTTCGTGTCCTTTTCACTTTTGTTGGTCTGTCGGCTCTGATGTTATTTGTCTCTTTTATCACTAATTTTAGTTTTTTTCTTTCCCTCTGATGTAACTGGTCTTTTCTTAACAGGTGTTTTTGTTTTTATTCTTTGCAAAGTTGCTGCTCTTGACTTTTGTTTATGGCTGGTGTTGATATTTTCCACGACTGTTGTTAGTCCTTTATGGAATTTGGGTATTTTGTTTAGGATCTTTTTATTTCTCATAGATTTTATTTTTTATTTTTTTCGCAACTGGTATATTTTCGCGGATTGTCTTTTCTTGTGTATAGTCTCTTTTAGATTGTTGGTCTTCGGTTTTGCTTTTTTTTTTTTATCGCGGCTTTTTTATTTTATATATTTTTTTTATATCACTTCATCCTCATCCATTATATAACACTGCCAGCGTGCCATCGTAAAACCACATCCCAGCCTTTGCATTCATGGTAGCCAGATAGCTTATATGCAAATTTCCTGTTTGTAAAGTTTGGCAGAGTAAACAGGGGATATTATGGTTTTATTATAGCAGACGATTTCATATGCAAATAGCTATTATGCAGGCTTTTATACAAACATTGGCCACTTGCAAAGATAAGACACTTTCGTTTGTGTGTAGTGGTTGTACTGGAGAGGGGAGGGGGGAGGGGGGAAGCATTGGGGGGGGGGGGGGGGATTAATATCTCTCCACTTATTGAAGACGAGTATTTTGAGTTCATAATTTAGCCCACGACCTCAATCTTTAACTAGAATGATAATGAAGGACCTCCTCTGAACTGGCGTCGCTTCAGCAGAGTAAAAAAAAAAAATAAAATAAAAATAATAGTGTCATTAATATTACCATATAATGATGGGGAACCTTCGCTCTTCGTTCACCCAGACAAGCAAGTCATTAGCAGTGCAATGTTGCGATTCCAGAATAGGGCCTTCCTCGTTAGCCACTGCAAACAACAGACTTCGGCCCCGTTCACAGAGTCAGCGAGATGGTATGAGGGAGAAGTTTTGTATCATTAGTCAGTCAAAAGACGTGTTCATACTGACTAGAGCGAGTGCGAGCGAGCGAGTTAACAGGTAACTTTCCCGCTTGATCTTCGCTATTCGAGTTTTTGCTCAGTGACGACGCATGGTAAAATTGGTAGAGAAAAAGCTTACTAATTAAAGATCATCGATTAAAGTTTATTAATTAAAGATTTTGCTCAGTGAGGACATACATACGTATTAAGTCTCATTCATTCTTGCTGAGGTAGTGTGAAAGTGGTCATAGTTACCTTTCTCTTTTTTCACTCCCATGTAAATGTTACAATGCTATGTTTTCTATTTTTGTGTTTTTATTTCCTTTTTTTTTTTTTTAAACAGCGTTTTTTTTTTCTTTTTTTAATCATTGTTCTTCTTTTACATGTTGATGGAAACATAAATTACAGTAAAGCACATTACTTCGATATGCTAATGCTCAAGGTAATTACACACACATATACATTTAATTTGTTGTATGGATCACGAAGCGCTTAATTAATTTCATTTTAACAACGATGAAGATCCATCATTAAAAGTGCAAAGAAAAACCGCTGTCGATTCATGATAGCAAAATATTTAATAGGCTTGCAAGGCTCGGAGTTAAGATTTTTAGTTGATGCGTTTTTTTTTCGCTCACATTCATGCATTGTATCTCTTTTTATTCGCTTTTCTGATACAATTTTTATTTTATTTTATTTATTTATTTATTTTTTTATTTACAAGAACCAAACAACGAAGGGAATGACGGGAAAACATAAGAAAATGACAAAGGTCTTTTTCCTGGATGGCTTCACCAGCGGAAACACCTGCGGCATATTCCTGTGGTTGCTTTTTTCCTTCCCGTTTTTACTTTCGTTTTGTTATAACACTTTTACCTTGATTCCTTCACTATATCTACGGTAACATCTCTTATTCACAGTAGATCTATTCTGTAAAACGAAAAAAAAGAAAAAAAAAAGAAAAAAGAAAAAAGAAAAAAGAAATAAAAAATATATATGTATATATATATATATATATATATATATATATATATATATATATATATATATAACAGTGCTTATGTCATATCAACAACGCAATGCCAGTGTTATAAGCATGACAAATGTAAATCACTGCCTGCGTCGTTCATAAAAGTGCATTGCTTCCTCTGCACGCCCACTAGCCAGATAGCTTTTATGTAAATTTTCATCTACAAATCTTGATAAAGGAAACAGCAAACGTCGGGGCTATATTAAAACGGAGTTCATATGCAGATAACCAGCGTTACGCACCTTTATTGTTTTGTTTCGATACCTTGGGTAAGAGGTTGTGTTTTGATGTTATTTTTTACGGCCATTTGATTCCACAGTAAGTAAGTGTATCTGATCTCACCTGTTTACCCCATTCATTGCAAGTTCATAGCTTTTATTATTATTATTTTATTATTATCATCATCATCATCATCATCATCATCATCATCATCATCATCATCATCATCATCATCATCATCATCATCATTATCATTATTATTATTATTATTATTATTATTATTACCGGTTTAATCACCATCATCATTAGCACCATCACGACGTTAGTAATCAACGATTTTGATATACTACGATACATACCTTTAGCGACCAGGCATCATGATCTTGTTTGATTTTTATAAATTACTTGATTTATCAGTGCTTTGACTACAATTACAATTTCCTTGGTACTCCAGGGATTCTAACTGTGGAATACATGTCAGTACTTGTAGGTGCTCACTGCCATTTAAGTTTTATTACTAGGTTAGTGTTAAGTATCAATCATTGGTGAATATTTTTTTTTGTCTTGTTATTTGTCATGCTGTAGATAACATTGATAAGTGCGATCATTTCTGACTAGTTTGTAACTTGATTTCCGGTTCATTGATTAACTTGTTCTAATTAACATGTGATGAAAGAAAAACATCCATTTTAATTTTGTTTCGTAAGGGAAAAAAAACATCCTTTACTGGTTAGCATGTTTAAAGCCTGAATGATAAATATAAAAATGTTATAACAAAACACAGCATTGTGATCTTTGCATAAAAATGCACATATCAAATACTGATGTTTGCAACGAATTGCTTTGCGATCATGAATCAAGCTTTAGATAAATAACTTTTGTTTACATTAGCCAGACAACTAACTTGTTGCTCCTGATAATTCGTGAGTAAAGGAGCCTATTAAGAGAGCCTGTTTCATGCCACAGGGTAACGACCTCCATAATCATAGTTGTCTAATCTCCACCCCAGTTCCCCTTTGAGAATATCCTCAGTTGAACCGTTAAAGTGAACCTCCAGGCAGGGTTCTGTGTTGACTGAGGCGACGCTGGTCCCAAGGAGCTTCTCCAGGACTCCTCTGGTTAAAGATGAATCGGTTATAAGGCGGAGAACTTTCAGACAAACAAGCAAGCAATCAAATATAGCTTACTTATACTCCATCATAGAATACGCGAGTGTTTTATCAGGAAGTATCTTATTAAGTGAGCGATATGCATGAGCTTGCATAATTTGCATATAATCCTGTCTGCTCTGATAAAACAATAAACACAGTTTACTTTTCCAAGCTTTAGAAATATATATTTTACATTTTTTTTTTTTTTTTATATTTTGAGGTGCAGTCGTTGTCACATAATAGATCATGAGAGTGTTGTCAATGTGGTAATAGGATTGTGGCTTCCTATTGATGCAGAGCAGGATTAAGTGCTGTTGCAACGTTACATTGCATGAGCAGAATTTTTATAGAATAGCTTGTGTGAAAAGGTATCCTCTTCTTCTCTGCCTCTCCCTATCTCTCTCTCTTTCTCTCTCTCTCTCTTTCTCTCTCTCTCTCCCTCTCTGTCTCTCTCTTCCTCTCTCTCATGTCGAGGACATAATATTCATAGATTTTAAGTCTAAACTTTTCCTTTTTCTTTCCCCGTGTGTTATAACGGACGCGTAAAAAAGGAAGTAAATGTTTTATGCACAGGGTGACATTACAGTGCCAAATCTCAGAGCAAATAGTTCAGTCACTAATTTATTTATTTTATTCAAAATAAAAAAGAGCAGGATTAAGTGCTGTTGCAACGTTACATTGCATGAGCAGAATTTTTATAGAATAGCTTGTGTGAAAAGGTATCCTCTCCTTCTCTGCCTCTCCCTATCTCTCTCTCTTTCTCTCTCTCTCTCTCTCTCTGTCTCTCTCTCTCTCTCTGTCTCTCTCTCTCTCTTTCTCTCTCTCTCTGTCTCTCTCTCTTTCTCTCTCTCTCTCCCTCTCTGTCTCTCTCTCCCTCTCTCTCATGTCGAGGACATAATATTCATAAATTTTAAGTCTAAACTTTTCCTTTTTCTTTCCCCGTGTGTTATAACGGACGCGTAAAAAAAGGAAGTAAATGTTTTATGCA
>BOPN01005156.1:50506-70506 GCA_017312705.2 Penaeus japonicus | reverse complement strand
AAAGGGGACGCGGTTGCACTGTATTTGTGTGTGTGTGTGTGTGTGTTTTTGTGTTTGTGTTTCTGTTTGTGTGTGTGTGTGTGTGTGTGTGCTGAACGGGTCCTGGGTGTGTGTTTTTGTTTGTATGCGTTTGTACGTGTGAATGTGTGTGTGTGTGTGTGTTTTTGTGTTTGTGTTTCTGTTTGTGTGTGTGTGTGTGTGTGTGCGTGTGTTTGTGTGTGTGTGTGTGCTTGTTTGTTTGCTTGTGTGTTTGAATGTGTGTAGTTTTTTTTATTGATTTTCATCATCATAATCCTTATCTATAATATTTGTATCATTATTATTGCTATTATCATTGTTATAATCATGATGATTATGATGATCATTATAGTAATGATGAAAATAATCAGAGTATTGTCATCATAACTATTGCTAATGGTATCTATAATAACAATAATGATAAAAATGATAACAATGATATGATGATGAGGATGGTGATGATAATAATGGAGGTGATGATGATGATGATAGTAATGATAATGATGATGATAATGATAATAACAAAAGCAATAATCATAAAAGGCATTATCTTTTTTGTCATCCTCATTATCATAATCATCATAACATCACATTATAATCACCGACCAGTACCTAATGTCACCAGAAAGAAAAAAAGATTGCCGATATTCCTAATCATTCCTAATCCTAATCAATTAAAGCTATTGTATCCTAATAATGACAAGCATAATCGTATTGATGTAATAATTTCGAATGATGATGATTTTAGTGATGATAGCATTTAACATAGAAATAAAGATAATGATAATAATGATGATCATGATGCAATGAAGATGGTACTATAAAAAATATGAGGAGGGAGGAAGGAAGGAAGGAAGAGAGAGAGAGAGAAAGAGAAAGAAAGAAAGAGATAGAGAAATATATGTAGAGAGAGCATCCATTCCTACGTAGTTCCTGCCACCGACCTCTTCAGCAGAAGCGGAACAACAGAACATCAGAAAGCAGATGAAATAACTATAGACGAAACACAGCGATTATCAGCTGATGCATTCTGTTTGAAAATACCCCGAAGTTGCTATTTCTTGTTCGGGAATACCGCGCATATCTGAGCAGAGTTTTGAAATCCGAGCAATGCATACATACGAAATTCATGAATTCACTCCCGCGCCCATGATAACGCTTGCTCGTGTGAATTCGACACAGGTTCATGGTGCACCTGAGCAAGGCTTTCGTATTTGGAAATCGTCACCCAGTCGGTAATGCATGGTGTCACGGGCAGTAATTTTGCATTCATTGAATTTTTTTTTCCATAAATGTACATATGTATACATGCATATGTATGTACGTGTGTGTGTGTGTGTATATATATGGTTGCGTATGTGCTATATATATACATATATATATATATATATATATATATATATATATATATATATATATATGTATATATATATGTATACATATATGTATATATATATATATATATATATATATATATATATATATATATATATATATATATGTATACACATATATATACATATATATATATATATATATATATATATATATATATATATATATATATATATATATGTATATATATATATATATATATATATATATATATATATATATATATGCATATATATACATATATATATATATATATATATATATATATATATATATGTATATATATATATATACATACATACATACGTACATACACACACACACACACACACACACACACACACACACACACACACACACATATATATATATATATATATATATATATATATATATATATATATATATATATATGTATATATATATATATACACATACTGCATGTACACACACACACACACACACACACACACACACACACACACACACACACACACACACACACACACACACACACACACATATATATATATATATATATATATATATATATATATATATATATATATATATATATATATATATATATATATATATGAAAAATAATGCAAACGCACACACACGAAACAGAAGTGTTGCCAAATTCCCTATCAGATGAAAGGGATCAGCGAATCCATGAAGCCGTATCAGTTACACTATCCTTTAACACTTGTGAATCAATCCCACGAAATGAATCCGAGAAAAGCCTCTTCAAACATTCACTCGAAACAGGTGTCGTCAAGGACCTTTTCCTTCGGTGACAACGGCGGTGTGAACGGGTCGCGTAGGTATCATATTTTGCAACAGTTAACAGTCTCTCTCTCTCTAAATCTCTTTCGAAGGATAGATACCACTGTTGAATATCGATAAATAAATAACTATGGCTGGATCTACGAGGTTGTTACGAGCGTCACGTTTACACCAGTAAATCTTTCGCATTTGCTCACGGATTCGCATTTACAGTGTCGTCAACTTTCAATCCTTCTTTACTCTTTCCACATGTCATGTTGAAATCATTCTCAATTCCGTCTTATTCCTCTCCTCTCTGAATTTCCAGAATAGCGCTTCTCTTCGGAAAAAAAAGTGTAAAGGCTTTCCATTACATGAAATTCCATTGGAAATTTCAAACGGCACAATGCACTTGCTCGAACAGCTGACATATACGGAGATGAGGTAAAGCATCGGTTGTGTGAGGAACCTGTTGTGTCTGGAAACTCTGAGGCTGAGATTGGGATCTGTGGTGAAGCCTCGTTGCCTTTTGGTGATGCTTTTGTGGCCTTGTCTGGAACCCTTAAAGTGAACCCTTGTACGACACCTGGTCTGGAAACCTCTCCCCTGCGAGAGGCCTTTTAGTTCGGGTTAAGAACTTCATTGTAAGGTCACGGAGTTTTCAGTACTGTATATATTGAAGTCTTGGCTATGTCTAGGTATTTGGTGCTGTGGCAAATATGATGTCGTTCGAGTGCTAATGTGAAAGCCAAACACTATAGTTGCTGGGTAGAACATGTAAGAACAATTTGACACTGTTTATCTAGAGCTGGCAAATTATCATTATTATCATTATTAACTTGGTCAACATATATTAAGAATATCATACCTCACAACATATATATATATATATATATATATATATATATATATATATATATATATATATATATAATATTCAACTTGTGGTCTATCATACTTGCAGCCTGTAATATTTGCAGAAAATGCTTTGAATAACCACGTGTCAAAAGAATACTCAGAGAATCCATGTCCTCTCTGAAAATATGAATCCCATTCCTTATTAATGGATTCTCTTAAAAAAAAAAAAAAAAAAAAAAAAAAAAAAAAAAAAAAAAAAAAAATAAATAAATAAATAAACAAAAATCAACTTCAAAGACACCTTCTCCTCAAGCATTATAGGAAATGATAGTGTTTTGTTAAAAATCAATTCTATAGTTATTCTAGAAGTAATTCTACACCTGTTCTGGACATGGCTTTTCTAGAGGTAATTCTGCACCTGTTCTGTGATTGTTCTAGGTAATGCTAAGGGTATTCTAAAGATAATGTTAGAGGTAATTCTATAGGTGTCCTGAGTTATCAATCAAAGTCGATTTAAAAGGAAGAGGCGTGGAATCATCACACTTCCGGTCTTGAGGAAATTGAAACTTCAGGAAAACTTCCTCGTTGATGAGGTAGATTATGAAATCCTGAAATCATCGTGGTTGTGTATTTGATTCACTGTTTTTCCACTTCCCCTTTCTCCTTTTCCACTCCTCTTCTGTTTATTTTACTTACCTTTGTTATTCTATTTTCATGCGTGTCAAATGTTAGGTCTAACAACAACATAAAAAATAAAAAAATAAAAAGTATCCAGGAGAGAGAGAGAGAAAGAGAAAGAAAGATAGATAGACAGATGTTTAGATAGATAGATAGATAGATAAATAGAGAGAGAGAGAAAAAAACTGATTGGAATAAAGAGAGAGAGAGAGAGAGAGAAAGAGACTGATTGGAATAGGGAGGGAGAGAGAGAAAGAAAGAGAGAGACACAGAGAGAGAAACTGATTGGAATAGGGAGAAAGAGAGAGAGAGAGAGAGAGAGAGAGAGAGAGAGAGAGAGAGAGAGAGAGAGAGAGAGAGAGAGAGAGAGAGAGAGAGAGAGAGAGAGAGAGAGAGAGAGAGAGAGAGAGAGAGAGAGAGAGAGAGAGAGAGAGAGAGAGAGAGAGAAAGAGAGAGAGAGAGTGAGAGAGAGAGAGACTATAGAGATATAGAAAGAAAGAGAGAGAAAGAGAGACTACAGAGATATAGAGAGAAAGAGAGAGAGAAAAAAAATAAGAATAGAGGGACTTACAGGGATAGAGCGAGTAAGAAAGAGAGAGAGAGAGAGAGTAATGGAGATAAATAGATAGAAAGAAACTGCATGAAAATTCCCCTATTGCAATCATTTCACCCGAGAGCACATTTGAAACGTGCGAATTCCTAGCTATTTTCTATCTCATCGATGTCAAATATAAAGTTCACTGACCATGTATTGATTCCTTTTTGCAATCACATTTATAAAGTTAAAAAAATACTTCAAAAGGAGAGATATTTCACAAACTGTTCATAAAACTCGTTACAATGTATATATATATTTTTAAATTCTTTTCCTTTTTTTCATCGAATTATTTCATGTTTAATGTAATTTCATTTATTTTTCTCCAATGAAACACCATCATGGAAATAATTCGAAAAAAGTTCGTAATATTAACAGTCAGATTCGATCCTTCGTGCTGGCGTCTCGAACCTTGCTTCACGGGTGGATGAATGATGAATGACATGAATGATGAATGACATGAATGATGAATGACATGAATGATGAATGAGATGAATGATGCTTTGATTCATCTCTTGACACCATCTCGGAGGTGGTGATATTGAGCTTTACTCTCTCGCGGCTTTGAATTTGATGTATGGTGATAAACCAACCGTGGATAATGCGAGCCTACTGTCATAGAATTATTGAATAATCAAGAAGTACTGATTGATAAATGAATGATGATAATTGAATAATAAAACATGCGTCATATTTATTTCTCAGTATAGTCCTACATGTGAGTAAATTCCATTTAGACTTGAGCGTCAAATCAGACATAAATAAATAGATATAGAGAAATAGATAGGTACTGATAGAGATAAAAGTATAGACAGATATATAGAAATAGATAGATAAACATATATAAACAGATAATCTGACAAATAAAGAAATGAATATATTTCTTAAGGATATCGCTATATTCAATAGTCAGTTCTAAAATCATCATCTCAATAACAGACGATCCACTCCTGTTCATAATAGTTTCCGAATAAACTCGAGGAAAGAAATACCAGGTTGCTTCAAAGTGTATATTCTGTGTCAGGTTAACACTGACTAAGACGGAAGAGCCCGAGTCCCTGCACATGCATCTTCCCTGTGCAATGACACCGGGAAGAAGAGAAGGCCAACAAATCTTTCAATTTTAGCACCTGCAGTGCATTCAGTAAAGCAAAAAGAAAGAAAGATTTTAAGATTGTTCGAGGAAGTGCACGTAATATATGCATATACACACACACACACACACACACACACACATATATATATATATATACACATAAATACACACACACAGTGTGTATACAAGTATACACACAACACACACACACACATACATAATGTCTACAGGTGAGCTAACAGAGCGACAGTATTTCCCTTTGATGTGCAATGAGATCCTTAGGCTGCAAGAGGCTGAATGAAAGTAAATGCCAGGTAATTGTTGCAAGTTCAGGTGCTCTCATGACTGTTGCTTCGTCCGCAACTTGCAAGGAATAGTTAGAATAAAATTGGTAACGCTTTTACACACGCACGCATACACAGAGAAATACAGAGTTTTACTTATATAATAATAGAATTCTTAAGAAACAAATAAAAGAAAGCTCTCTACTGTGAGCTAAAGAAGAATCATTTAACGATAATTACTGAAACAGACATATTTTGATTTGTTTGTTTGTTTTATAAAGCATAAGAAAATAAAGACATAATTTTACCTTCACCATAACCAGAAGAAATTGCCCATTACTTTTCTCAAAAACCTTATAGTGTCGCAACAACTTAGTTATTTTGCAAGTTTCATTCTTTTCACTTTTTTTCTCCAAAAGTGGTGTCATATTAACAGAATATCATATGTATATATATATATATATATATATATATATATATATATATATATATATATATATATATATATATATATTATCAAGGTTTTAATTGTACATGAACAGTTACAGAATTTATATGAAAGGAATTATAACATTATAGAACCTAATCTCCATGATTATAGGACTTTAGTGACTCCCTCTTAGTTCTCTCCTCCAGGGCGCGAGATGCATCATCCTTGGACATTCGGGGCTCCTGACCGCATACCCAGAATTGGTCATTACCGCGTGGGCCAATCACAGCCGAGTCGGGCAGCTCCCTGGCCAAAGAGAAGAGTTCACCCCTGCCTTCGAAGTGACCCAGCATCTCGCCTCAAAATAGGTCACTTCCAAATTCAGACAGAAATCGTTCAGACCTCGTGTAGAGAGGACTTCCTCCTCTCACTCCTACGCCTCCTCAAGGATTCCAGGTAGGTAGTGTCTAGTGCCTTAGTGACTTAATTCATATACTGTGCATTGTCAGTGTTTCCTTAGTGTTCTAGATATAACTATAGCGCAGATGTTATCAGCTTTGCGATAGGCTTAGCTACCCCTTGTGTGTATTTATTGTGCCCCCTTATTGTAAATAATGTTATATATCTTGAGTTATAATATATTATTATTGTTTTAGAGCTACCGTGTTTCACATCACCTTTTAATTATTATGTGTGGGTAATTAGAACAATCTCTGCTCGCCACGTATTCTGGTGCCAGCGACGGGACCCATTTTACTCGTCACATAAACTGGTGTCAGAAATGAGATACATTTTACCCATCACACACACACACACACACACACACACACACACACACACACACACACACACACACACACACACACACACACACACACACACACACACACACACACACACACACAAACACATACACATACACATACACATACACACACACACACACACACAACGGGCTAGACCGGACCACAATTCATCGGAGTAAAATACAAAACACGCGAAGCAGTATAGGATGTTATGCCAAAACAAACAAAAAACAGTCCACTTGCTTACTTCTCACCCTCCTTATCTCTGGGATTGTTTGCCATGTCAGTTGCTCGCCTTCTGCTATCGGATACCATGCCGGTACGAGCCCCAGGTGGTGATAGGATTCTGGAAAGTTTTCCTGGGAAGGCCTGTGTGTGAGGAGGGGTAATTTTGTCTCGTCTCGTTCTTGCTTGGCCGTTGACCCACAGGGAAGGTCTCCGAGGAATCCGACGTTTGCAAACCATGTGCAGTTTCCTAGCCCGTGGTTTACGAGAACTGCCACCCTCAATTTAGCGAACACAACAGCCTCAAGGCAATGTCACGGTCTGCCGGAAGAGCCCATTCAGAGGTAGCAAATTCATTTTGGGATGTCGTCAGCTGGATTTAAAGTATGCCGAGGGGTGTAGATTTTTGCTTCTTCAGATGCATTTCCACATTCTATTTTATTTTTATTTTTATTTTTTTTTAATTATTATTTTTTTATAAACATAACTCTCCTGGCATAATGAGCTTGACACGGGATATTTCCTAGCTGACTAGCATGTTGCTGAACAACGAAGACTTATTTCTGCTTCCCTAGCTAAGTTTTGGCTGCTACACAGGGAAAAGCAATGTTGTGACTTGCTTCACAGTATTATGTGTCTTAGCCACACAGGATATGAATACGAGGTGATTATTTCCCCATCATTTACACATCTTGATCCCGGCACTGTTGCGCCATCACATGGTCAGACCATGGGAGGATCTACCAACAAGATGAACCATCAGTTGTATAAATCAAGTTCTGTCAAGATTAAGGGCAGTTTTATGTTAGTCATATTATTAGTTTTGAAATCTTGGTCCTCTACCCTCACCTTACTTTTCTTGAGATACAGAGAGTTGTGAATAGCACAGAGATATTTGAGGGCCACGCCTTTTCATTGTGCTATAAGACACTTTGTTGTGAGTGTTTTCATCACAAGTAACACACCTTTTTACCTCTCAGAGAAGGCTAGTTTTGGGGTACATTCTGGTATATTCCTTTATCCAGTTATTCCCTTCCCTTATGACTCCCTTTGTAGATCTTAAGTAAGGAACTCCACCTGCCACTTCACACCACTATCCCTCAAGGTTACGTGGTGTGTTTAGACCATTCTTGGTCCTCCTTAGTCCTATTACACTGAAGATTTTCCTTCCTCAACTAACTTAGGTCTAGAAAGACCGTGCATTGTGCTGTCTTATCTTCTGCGTCTAAAAGTATTTTTACGTTATGTCTCATGTTCCTTGTCTCTGAGATTGTACAGGATTGTCGCACACACTCTCTAAATGCATAAATCTGTACGTCTTATTCTTTGAGAGATGGTCAAGACCTATGAGGAACCACCACATCAACATTTGAAAGTTCCAGGTTATTCTGTGGACTCTACATTGTAAGCCTACAGTCTGAGACATCTCAGTCTCGATGTTGGTTGTTCTGCCACATCAATGTATGGGAACTCTGGGTGGCTCTTCTGACTTTGTGTTATAAATCTTAAAACTCTTAAAATGTGATGATACCCTTCACTACTCCCATGGGGGGAGGGGTACTGGCCACACATATAAGGGACGACACACTCATCCCTCGCCCATAATGACTCTCACATCGGGAGGGGGAGGGGTGTGGTGTGGCATTTTGCCTCCTCAGGTGTCTGTTCCATTCAGAACATGTCACAACACTTGCAACATCAGGAGTGGCGTGACATTTTGCCTCTACACGTGTACCTGTCCTAGTCAGGACATACCACAGCTCTTGACCTTGTCTCGCACTCATCTGGTCGCCGGGGCATTGTTGTCCAGTGAACCACTCTGCCGCTTCCATTTTATGATACCAGCACCTTACTCAGACCACCTTCCTTCCACTACTCTTTTAACTATTAGCCCAGTCGTGCTTTAAGTAGTACACACGTAAATATCAATTGTTTACAGTAACTGGGTCTTAACGGTTATCTTCTGGGTAGTTTAAAAGCACAATCTCCGGCTACCCATTTCACATTTCATGGGGACTGAGAACTGATTTAAGGATGCCGGTTTTTAGCAGGTGTCCACATTGCTTGAGTGGGGATTGGATCCCAACTTATTCCTCAACCTGGCCAGGATGTACTGACTTCCCCACGTCAATTTCTTTGCATAATGGAGCAATCACAAATTCAAAAGGTTTCTCTCACGATCAGGTATCAGGTACCAGAAGAGGAGGGCTGGATGCATTCATGGTAGACTGAAACAAGTGGTAGAATTACTTGCTTCCTCACAGTAAAGGTGGTTTCATATACAATAGCATTCTTTCACATTATGGCGTTTCTGGTAGCTCTGGCAGACGGGCTGCACCTCTCTTCATTTGTGGCACTTTCCATTGACCATGGTCTCTTGTTCGTCATCTTTGGTGTGTTGCTAAATATGAACGTTCAGGAGGAAGTTATTTTCATCTTTTGCGTCTTGTTGCCGCTGTAAGGTCATTTTGCTTTTACTGTGACCTTCACGACTGACTACTTGTGGGTGTGGCCAGGCTCATGGCTCTCATGTAACTCTTTTCCCGTCGTCATGATAGGAAGTAGAGTGATCCAGTTGACATGCCCTCTGGGGATGGGAGGTCGGCACGCTAACGACTGTGCTACCTAGCGGCTTTATGTATACACACACACACACACACAGTTATATATGTATATATATATATATATATATATATATATATATATATATATATATATATATATATATATATATATATATATATATCTCTGTATATATTGTTATTCAGGAGCAAATATATATATATATATATATATATATATATATATATATATATATATATATATATATATATGTATATATATATATATATATATATATATATATATATATATATATATATATATATATATATATACATATATATATACATATTACCACACACACACGCATATATATATATATATATATATATATATATATATATATATATATATATATATATATATATATATATATGTATGTGTGTGTGTGTGTGTGTGTGTGTGTGTGTGTGTGTGTGTGTGTATGTGTGTGTGTGTGTGTTTAAGTCTCGCCTCTCCGCATGAAAATCATTGCCTTTCACGCTCTTTATTCAGTGTTTTGCCCTTTATATGATATCACCAACAGCAGAATAGTGCGTTTAACTATTTATCACGCAACTTAACCTAATCTAACTTGAGGGGGCCTTCTCGACGCTTTCATTATAACAATTTTGGTCTATGAACTTTGAGTTTTACACCTAAATTGTTGATTTTACAGTGCATGGTCAATTTTGCAGAAGTCTCACATTTTTCATGCTACTCATAATTATCTAGTATTAATGAAATAAAGTAGGTCCCTTTTTCTGGTTTGACAGCAAAAATGTTTTGAATGATAATGGTAGAAAAGGGGGATATAATTGTTGTTTTTTTCATGAAAAATATACAAAAAGATGAAAGCACGAAAGCATTTTTTGTTCGTAAAAACTCTACATATCAGGAGTTCCACTGAAAGTATACTTTTTCAGTCATATCACTTACTTTTTATGCTATAAGTTTGAAATGATGGATGCAAATACTTAAATAATCATTAATTGGAAGTATGTATCTAGTCTCTCACAAATGGAGGCTATCAGACATAGCAACGGTTTTATGATTTTTCTCCAGTGGTGGGCTCCTTCCCACCCCTGTTAGGTGTCATGAAAAAACAACAACTAACAAACATTTCGATTGATAAGCTGATACAGTACCACGACAACACAATAAGCTGTAATTGTGTATATATATATATATATATATATATGTGTGTGTGTGTGTGTGTGTGTGTGTGTGTGTGTGTGTGTTTGTGTGTGTGTATGTATATATATTTTACCTTTGGAGAATATGGTTTACCTGCAAAATATTAAAATTATGCAAGTGGAAAAATACAACTTCAAAGCCACTTAGCATTAATTTTCCATTTCACACAAATTTTATCAACACTACATAGAAAGGTCACACCTTCATGTAGTAATTTAAAAGCGGATATCTAGCTTTGAAAATACTGACTGTTTATAAAAGTGTAGATATACATAGATATCTAAATGTATATATGTTTGTATCCAGATGTATTTCTCTCTCCCTCTCTTTATCTTTCTATCGATCTATCTATCTGGCCATCTTCTTGTCTATCTATTTATCTGCAAATAATTTTCTCTGCCCCCCCCCTCCCTCCCCTTTCCATCCTCTCTCTCTCTCTTTCTTTCTCTCATTCTCTTGCTCTTTCTCGCTCTCTCTCTCTATATATCTCTCTCTTTCTTTCTCCCCCCCCCCCCTCTCTCTTTCTCTCTCTCTCTATCTCTCTCTCTCTCTTCCCCCCCCTCTCCTCTCTCTCTCTCTTTCTGTCATTCTCTCGCTCTTTCTCGCTCCTAATCCCTTGTGCTTCAACTTCGAGGCACTGAAGAAAATATCACTACTGAGCCACGATTACAAGGCATTAAGAACTCACAGTTTAAAAAAAGTATTTATTATTATTATTATTTATCTATTTATTTATTATTATTATTTTTTTTTTTTTGAGAAAAAGACTAAGGAGAACAGAAGACGGAGGCGTTTGTACTGGTGTCAGTGAAAAAGCGAAAATATTTGTGATATTCTTGTTTCTACATTTTGTCATTTCATAATTTCTGGAATTGTGATGTGTATATATATATATTTTTGTCTATTTCCTATTAGCTTTAGTACAATTCACGTGGGGAATACATATATGAATGGATTTAGTCTCTCACCTCTTCCATTTCCAGCATGCCATCACAAAACACACACACACACACACAGATATATATATATATATTGGATGTGAATGAACAAGTAATGACACCACAATGAGGATATATATATATATACATACATACATACATACATACATATATATATATATATATATGTATATATATATATATATATATATATATATATATATATATACACACACATACGGAGGGTCCTGATAACATAAGAGGCGCAGCGTGGGTGGAGCCACAGGGTGCGATTAGCCTGGGCGCAAAACATCAAAAGATATAAAAAGTAATGATAATACATGATCTACAGCGAGTCGTCAGTATTTCTACATAACAGGGCAAACGGATGTTGTGACTTAACATTTATAGTATCTTTTTTTTCTAGTTACAGCTTTACCTTTTTAATGTGATCTCTCTCGCTGAATTACTAAATGTCTTCCAACGGTCAGTGATACCAGGAACATGCAGTGTCTACTATGATTAATTTTAGTTTGATATCATCATCATAATCATTATTATAAGTAGCAGCATTATACGTAGACGGTTCCATAAGTAATTAGTCATCGTTTCTGGAACTTTCGACAACCTGATCGTTAAAGGAAGATCTGTCCAGTAGTATATGCATCTTACGTCATTAATCAAATATTATCTTAAAATACAAATGCATGTGCTTAGCGGGAAAGAACTCGTGGGATGCAATGTATCCATGAGTTAGGTGGAGCTATAATTGCCTTGTCTCTTGTGCTGACAAGAAAATGCTAAGCCACATATTGTAGGCTTGCTATCTATGTACATCACAAAAGCAATATAACAACACTGTAAAACACTTAATGCTATCAGGAGAATTTTCTGGAGTATAATCATAAATTTTGCAAAATATTTTATAACATGAGAGTTTTTACCATTATCATTGTTAGTGTTACTATGCTGCTACTAAAAGTAGTAATATATATATATATATATATATATATATATATATATATATATATATATATATATATATATATATATATATATACATATTTTTTTTTTTTTTTTTTTTTTATTATTATCTTTTTTTTTTATTATTATTATTATCATGATAGCCCAGTATCAACAGCGGCCAATGATGTATAATTGTCACTTTCATCATCACATTATTGTCCTTCTCTTTCTCTATTATCATCTCTTCATCATTATCACAATCATTATTACTATCGTTATCATCAACATCATCGTTATTTTCCTCCTCCTCCTTCTTCTCCTCCCCTTCTGCTTCTCCTCCTACCCCTCCTCCTTCTCTTTCTTCTCTTCTCCTCCTTCTTTTTCTCGTCTTTTCCTCCTCATCCTTTTTTTATTTTTTTATTTTCCTCCTCGTCCTTCTCATAATCCTTCTTGCTCTTCCTCTATTTCTTCTCCTCTCCTCTCCTCCTCCTCCTCCTCCTTCTTCTTCTTCTTCTCCTCCACCTCCTCCTCTCCCTCTACCTCCTTCTGCCCGTCATTATTGCTCGTTCTTGTTATTCTAACGTAAGTATTGTTGAATGTGCCTAAAGCTCAAAGGTACTTGACGTCTTCATGCTCTGATTAGCTATTCGTTGACACAAGGCAATAGCGTGTTGTCACTGATTCGATTATACACGTCAACAACAAGAGAAGCTTTGTAAAACGTTAGAATTCGATGATCTGAATAAATAACTCACTGAATAAATGAACATGGTAAAACAAACGAAATCAAAGGATGTGAATATTTTCATTTTGTTCCATGGTTATTCAGGATGTATATGTGTGTGTGTGTGTGTGTTTCTGTGTGTACATGTGTGTGCATGTGTGCGTGTACTTTGAGTGTGGATAGACAGATAAATATAGCTTTATCCATCTATTTTAGATAATCAATACATATATCATAATTTTTCTATTATACACACAGACACTGATACACACACACACACACACACACACACATACACACACACACACACACACACACACACACACACACACACACACACACACACACACATATATATATATATATGCATGTGTGTGTGTGTGCGTGTTTAAGTCTCGCCTCTCCGCATGAAAATCATTGCCTTTCACGCTCTTTATTCAATGTTTTGCCCTTTATATGATATCACCAACAGCAGAATAGTGCGTTTAACTATTTATCACGCAACTTAACCTAATCTAACTTGAGGGGCCTTCTCGGCGCTTTCATTATAACAATTTTGGTCTATGACCTTTGAGTTTTACACCTAAATTCTTGATTTTACAGTGCATGGTCAATTTTGCAGAAGTCTCACATTTTTCATGCTACTCATAATTATCTAGTATTAATGAAATAAAGTAGGTCCCTTTTTCTGGTTTGACAGCAAAAATGTTTTGAATGCTAATGGTAGAAAAGGAGGATATAATTGTTGTTTTTTTTCATGAAAAATATACAAAAAGATGAAAGCACGAAAGCATTTTTTGTTCGTAAAAACTCTACATATCAGGAGTTCCACTGAAAGTATACTTTTTCAGTCATATCACTTACTTTTTATGCTATAAGTTTGAAATGATGGATGCAAATACTTAAATAATCATTAATTGGAAGTATATATCTAGTCTCTCTAAAATGGAGGCTATCAGACATAGCAACGGTTTTATGATTTTTCACCAGTGGTGGGCTCCATCCCACCCCTGTTAGGTGTCATGAAAAAACAACAACTAACAAACATTTCGATTGATAAGCTGATACAGTACCACGACAACACAATAAGCTGTAATTGTGGTGAGACAGTGGAGTGCCATGTCTAAGTGAATGGTATAGCCAGAAAGCATTGTTTCCATCCAGCAAGTCACCAGTAAGTTCCTTGTTCTTAAACTGAATATCATCACATACACACACTTTCACTTCATTGGCCACATCAACCGAAGTGCGAGACATTTCTAATCTAAGCTTGCCTTGACACTTACCACACACGGGGTTGAGTATCATCAAAAGCTAACTCAATTACATTCACAGATATAATGATATCTTTCTATACTCCTTGGCCTCAGAGTTTGACACTTCTGAGGGGACATTAACAAACTATTCACGTTATTGAGACAGGTAAATGAAGCAAATGATGCAGGTTCTGTAGAAGTGGAGGAAGAAGAATCTGATAGTGCAAAATTCCCACCTATCTAGATGTTTTCTAGTTCTTTCTTCCGCTTCTGCTGCGTTCCTTCCAATGCTTGTCAAGCTGTGTCACACTTTTCCTCCTCGTTGTTCTTATGACACGCGAAGAATAAGGAATGTGATAGAGCTAACATAGGGTAGTCACTTGAAACACGAGGCTGTGTTTATTTTTCAGGGAGAGGGGTGAGGGTGTGTGTGTGTATGTGTCGAGGGGGGGGGGGGTTGTCCCATTTTTTTTATACAAGATCAAGTTTCAATATCATATATTAGAATGGTGACCCCCAAAAATAGTTTGTCATTTATCTGAGAAATATTTGAGCAGTTTTTGGCTTACTAATGAGAAGAGGGTACGCTTAAGTGGCCCCTTGATTATGGCCCTATATTTCGGCTATTTAAAAGGCCTTTAAACGTAACAGCGCCTGATACGATGCTATCAAACATAGAGTAGATTAATCAAACCTAGGCTAAGGTTATCTCTCTTAACTTAATCTATTCTAACTTTATTTAACTTTGACTGTTACTTTCGCCAAAATAAAGATGAGGACTTTCTATTTGCAGTTGATGCTTTTAAGTTTGATTAGATCTTTTTGATAATACTCTACGCAGTGATCTTAAAGATGATGCAAATTACTGAGATCCTGTTGTGTTACAAGACGAAATTATAAAAAAAAGGTAGTTTTCGAAAATGCTAATTTCGTATAAGATAAAAACTTAAATGAAGGAATGTCTGCCCGTGCAACATATATTTGTCTGAAAGAAAGATAACAATAATAATAATTGAAAATGCCATTATAACAGAACATGACAAAGGGATTGAAAACCGACTTCCTATAATGCCAGCTTTGTATAAGAAGGTCACGAGCGAATTAATGATTTACTTTTAGTTGCAAGAGAGATTGGGAATAATTAAGCCCAGGGACAGTAATTGCTGCGTACCTACCATAAAGAAACACTAATTATTGCCAGAAATTTATAAATACAGCTTTAATTAAGCATGGATATTACTATAATTACAGAGAGGCACTTATATGATAATTAATGGATTACATTAATAAAACTTCAGATATACATGAAAACGACTGTTCAGAGAAACAATATACCATAATTTAGTCAAAATGTAATCCATATAGAACAGAACCATTTCGGAAATAAGATGATATTAGAAGCTTTAGTCGTCGCACTCTGGCTTGTTGATACAAAAAAAGTGTAATGTTATTTTCGAATGTTTTTTGTTATTTATGGTTACTGTTATGGACGATATTTGTCAAGATTACAATTGATGATTCTCTGAACAATTCTTTTGTTTGAGATTGCATTCTGGTAGACGAGTTTAGTTGATAAAAATAAGTTACGAGTTAGTTCTCGAGTACTGTAATGGTGATGATGATGATGGTGATTGTGCTGGTGATGATGATGAGGATGTTAATGATGATGATGACAATGTTGGTGATGATGATGATAATGGTGATGATGAGGATGTTTATGCTGGTGATGATGTTTGTGATGATGATGATAATGATGATGATGATGATGATGGTGATGACGATAGTAAAATTAATAACAACAATAACATTAATCATCATTAATATTGATATTAGTATAAGTAGCAATTTTAGATACACCTACTGCTACTACTAATAATAATGCCATTGACACTGTAATAAAAATAGTATATGATTACAATAATATGAATATGAAAATAAAAATAATAATAACGATAAAGAATAATACTAATTGCTATCAAAGAAAGATGAAAACGATGATATATGAATGTCCAGTGACAGTATGTGTATGGATATAAACACTCTCACTACAAGCTTCAAAGCTGACATATTTATTTTGAACTATTCTAGAAACGTATGATCTTGCAACAATCCTTATGGCCTGTACGATAAAGTGTATATTCTGAATATCAATTGAAAAATGGCTTCAAACTGTCTTTATAAAATTCCCCTTTGTATCACGTTAATTATGCAGAAATAATGCTCCTCCCATGAATGTTTACACAATATAACGGTAATTAGACGTAACTTTGTAACGGAAAATATTTCTGAAGAAGTTAGTTCACGTACTAAAATATGTGTTGTAATTAAGAACTACCTTGATATTATTTCTAGTTACTGTAAATCCTTTGTGGACAAATTAATAAGTAAAAGAAAAAAAAGTTTCAGATTCTGTATATTGTAGTAAATGTTTTGTTTTTGTCTTTTTATAAACCATCAAATTGCCCTGGTTGAATAAATGTATATTCATCATTTTTATGTTTCCAGTAGTCTTATTCGTTGTGTATTTAGTTTTGATATTAAACGTTTCTTTTAGTTTTCATTTATTTTCCATTTAGATTATATACGGTATATATTGTATATCCAGTGAACAAACAAAGTGGTCGTATTTTCAATGCATTGCAATTACCTTCTAGCGTTCATATGCAAGGATTATAACAATTTAAAGTGTTTTTTTTTCTTTCTTTCTTTATGATAAATTTCACTTCCCATTACTCAGCCTCTTACAAACTTGCGATCTAATTGCACATCAAAGGTAAGCATAGCCGCCCTGCATGAACTAACGCTCCTGAAGAGTTCCACGTGTTCTAGTCTCTCTCTCTCTCTCTCTGTCTCTGCCTCTCTCTCTCTCCCTCTCTCTTCATTCATCATTCAATCTCAGCATCTCCCCATTTCGTAATCGGTCCAATCACCATTGCTTCTCTTATTGCGCGCTTCGATCAAATCCGTCCGTTTACAGTTTACTTTGGAAGAAGCAGCCTCACCTTCCCCTTCCCTTGCCGTTCAGAGTTCGCCGTTCCTCGCTTGCTCAACGTTCCCCTGTCGTTCACTGGTCACCTTCCCCTGTCGTCCACTGTCCACCTTCCCCTGTCGTCCCCTGTTGTTCAGTGTTCACCTTTCTTTGTCGTTCACTGTTGTTCACTGTTCACCTTCCCCTGTCGTTCACTGTTCTGACTTTAAGTGTTCCCCTCCCCCTGCCGTTCACCATCCCTCCTTCTCCTTCCCAGTCACCTATTGGATTATTTCGTCTCGCATCCTTCTCTCATTTGTTTATTTGTTTGTTTGTTTCAACTTCACTCTTTTCAATGATTATGAAAATCTGTTTACGTATGAGCTGCAGCTTTGGAAGGCTTTTCTCTCTCTCTTTGCCTTTGCCTTTTGTGTATTTCCCTGCTCAGCGTTTGCCTCGAAATCAAGTTGAAGACAACGTGAATTTTTGCGCTGCATTGGATATCTATCTTTCTACATGTGTGTGTATGGGTGTGTGTTTGTATCGCTTGTGGGTTTGTATATAGTTATGTTTGTATGTGTATGTGTAAGCAGTCAGTAAGATTGTATCTATATGTATTCATTTATGTAATTAGTTATCTAACTATTTATCGGTATGTATATATATATATATATATATATATATATAAATAGATAGATAGATAGATATACAAATTTATATTAAAAAATGCATTACTGCATTCTACCATCTTTGTGTGCGTGCGTGCGTGCGTGTGTGTGTGTGTGTGTGTGTGTGTGTGTGTGTGTGTGTGTGTGTGTGTGTATCTATATATATATGTATATAAAAGAGAGAGAGAGAGAGAGAGAGAGAGGAGAGAAGGTGAGAGAGAGACAGAGGGGAGAGAAAGGGAGAGATAGATAGATAAATAGATAGATAGCATGTGAATTCTAAAAGAAAGCCGCATTTCCTAATGTTTTATAGTCAGCTTATCAACAGAGTCGACAGCGATGTTTTAAGCTAATGACAGTTTTCTGTTCTGCTTCTTTCAATAACTAGCGACAGATTTTATGCAAAGGACCAAAATGACACACGGACGGTTTTGCAATATTCTCAATGCCACTCAACATTTACATTGGAAATGAACATTCCTGAGAAGCATCTTTTAGGGATGGGGTGTGGGGGGTGGGTATGGGGAGGGGGGTCTGCCCAAAAGATTACGGTTATGTAAGTTTTCGAAAATGTTTATAATCATGGAAGACCCTAGAATTCTCCTTCCTCGTTAATGTTTTATTATTGTTATTGCGGTAATTGGTAGATTTATTTTTACTACTTTAATTTTTACTATTTGTCCTTTTCTAAAATTTTATTCCTGTATCGATTTTTTTCTCACTCACTTTTTCTCTCTCTGTGTCTGTCTGTCTGTCTCTCTCTGTCTCTGTCTAATCCCTCCCCTCCCTCTCTCTATCTATCTATCTAATCCTTCCTCTTTCTCTCTCTCACTCTCCCTCTTTGTCTACTTCTTCCTCTCCCTCACTTCTTATTTATATTCATCTATATTTCTCTCTATTGATTTTCTCTCTTCTGTTCTTCCCCCTTTCTTTACCCCCCCACCCTCCTTTTTCTCCCTCTTTCTCTCCTTCCCTTTCTCTCTTTCTCTCCTTCCATCTCTCTCTTTCTCTCCTTCCGTCTCTCTCTTTCTCTCCTTCCCTCTCTCTCTTTCTCTCCTTCCCTCTCTCTCTTTCTCTCCTTCCCTCCCTCTCTTTCTCTCCTTCCCTCTCTCTCTTTCTCTCCTTTCCTCCCTCTCTTTCTCTCCTTCCCTCTCTCTCTTTCTCTCCTTCCCTCTCTCTCTTTCTCTCCTTCCCTCTCTCTCTTTCTCTCCTTCCCTCTCTCTCTTTCTCTCCTTCCCTCCCTCTCTCTTTCTCTCCTTTCCTCCCCCTCTTTCTCCCTTTCTTTCTGCCATCACTTTCTCACTCCCTCTCCCTCTACCCTGGTTCGCCCCTCTTCATCAGTCTCTGCCTCTCCTGCACTCCCTTGACTCTTTCCATTCATTCTTTCCTCCCCTCCTTCCCACATTCTTCCTTCTCCAACTGTCTTCACCTCTACCCTCTGCCCTCTTTAACTTTACCTTTACCTTTACCTTTACCTTTACCTTTACCTTTACCTTTAACAAGTGCGCCGTTGCATCAAACGCAGAGCA
>BOPN01005156.1:33006-35506 GCA_017312705.2 Penaeus japonicus | reverse complement strand
CTTCAGGAAGTGTCGCTTTTAATCAATCCGATGTTCAGACTCGAGGGAAATCTCCAGGCTTCTTTGGAAAAAAAAAAGTCTATAGCTAATTTACCATCATTTCGTTCGTGCACTATGATGGGGACACAAGAAGATTTGTTAATGCTTTTCTTTCTGTTCCCTTCTAAGTTGATGGTTGCAGATGCTAATGCGGATTTTTTTTTTCTTCTAGTGCTGCACATTTGGATAATCATGGAATGTCACTCATTTTTAACAAAGTATTAACATGGATTAAGGATATTCTTGTTTCATTGTTTTTTTAATTTTTATTTATCTATTCATTTATCTATTCGTAAAACACATGCATTAATCCCATACACTAATTATCATTCTAATAATTGGTTGTTATTGTTATTGCAATATTCAAATAAAACATATATATGTATATATGTACATATATATGTATATGTATACATGTATATTTAAGCCGTCTGGTAGCTCATTCGTAGCGTGTCGACTTAACATCCCGTGGTCGGCAGATCGAGTCCCGTTCAAGCTCGTGAGTTTCCACTGTCACCTGGCGGTTACTGACGTAGCTGGGCACTGCGTTGGGTAAGGACCAAGCTCAGATCGAGTCAACACTCGGTGGCACATTCTCTCACGAGTCAGCACACGCTGGCACAGGCGGGTTTGCCTCATTGCATACAAGCCTGGCGTAGCATCTGCTCCACAAATCTGGCTTATCCTTATCCTTTTCAGCACACCCACTTTCTCCTTGTCATTCAGTAACTAAATTTAAAACCACCTTTTCCTGCATCATCCTTATTAAAACCCCTAGTAATCAATTTAAAATGTCTGGACCTTTTGCCCGACATGAATTGAGTTGATGTCCCTTATAAGAGGCAGATGAGTCAAAAACAATCCCTACAGTTAGTGATGAGGAACCTGGATTTAAAACCTCATGATGGTGGATATGATGGATTGGGCCTGCATATGAGTCCCTTTCTAGTTTTCCTGATCATATCATTTATCTAGTCTTGATACAATTTACAATACTCGGGGCCAAGTTTCAACAGTCATTTCTCTGTGGCCTTCATTCTTCGAACTGCAAAACAAAGTTGTTCAGCAGGTCTTTTGGAACCCTCAGCCAAAGATAATTTGCCGCCCAACACCCATTAACAAGATCATAAGTCAGCCCCTGTTCTTTTAGATCCAGTTCCCTTTCCTCTCTTATTGTGCATTCATAAGAAATGTTCTTTTTACATATACACGTTTCATTATCCTGAGTTGTATCATTCCCAAAAATTTTGTTTACTGCTGCCTTGAAATCAGGAACCTTTGACACATCAATCTCACTTGTCTTTATAGCAGTATGAATACGATTCAATCGGACACAAACTTTGTTACAGTTCTGCCATTATTCATACTACATCTGACACAATAACCAAATTGATCTTCAAACAATTGGCCACTCCCCATGTAGTCTTTATCACACTCGGGAATAATTCACATCAATCAGTGCCAATCAGCGTATCAACTTACCACACAGGCCGCACCAGTAGATGTGGTTGCATGTGCAAAATCTTACTCATCTCCAGCGTCTAAGCCTCCCATACATTTGATGTAATTTCCTCCAACCCATGTGCTTTGACCCGCCAGACCCTTGGCATCTCTATTTAGTAAAGGAATACTATATTCTTTACTGGCACAAGTTTCAGTAATACTCATGACACTCGTGATTGTTATGTCTTTAACCCATTCCAGACGGAGATAAATTTGCTTGCCCAGCCTCCAGGATAGGTTTTATTTTTAGAGAGAGACCACTTGAAGCAATATAATTTGAAGCATCCAAATCTCTTTCAGTCATTCATTGTAAAACTAGAGCGGTTTTTGTGTTTTATTTTTTTGATATATATTTTTTCGTATTTAAGCAACGGTGCTTTGTATTCCAAAACGCTTCCTACTACTTAATTCTCACTAGGACAGCTGTCACGTCTGAATTCCAAATTTCTGCATCGGTATAGACGTGTGCTTTGGTTCCTGAGTCCAATGAGGATTATATATCTTTCGTTTTGATAATGTTAAACACAAACTACAGCTGGACTGGTGTTGTCCCCCAGAAAAGGGTTGGTTAGGGGTTGCATTCCTCAACCATACTTTATACCATACACATGCAATCATATTAAAACATACACACACACACACACACGCACGAACACACACACACACGAAAACACACGAACACACACACACACATACATAATTCAGACCTTTTAATTTTTTAAAAGTTTTTACTATTGACCTACCTGCGCTTGGTTGAATGGTAAATCCCTAATATTTAGATCCCATTTAAACGGGCTAATCATTTTCTTCTGTTATCCTACTCATTTCCCTCTAACAAAGATCGATTATATATATATATATATATATATATATATATATATATATATATATATATATATACATATATATATATATATATATATATATATATATATATATATATATATATATACATATA
>BOPN01005155.1:77176-82176 GCA_017312705.2 Penaeus japonicus | reverse complement strand
TTATTATAGTATCATCATTATTATCACTGTTATTACCATTGTTATTATCAATATTATTGATAATATTATTATGATATATTATTATCATTATTATTATCATTGATATATCTGTTGTTGTTATTGTTATTATCATTATCATTATCATAATCATAATCATTAATATCATTATTACTATTATTATTAATATTTTTGTTATTGGTATTATTCCTATCCTTATCATAATTGTCATTACCATTATCATTATTATCATTATCATTATCATTATAACTGTTATTATCAGTATTCTCATTATTGTTATTATCTTTATTATCATCATATGTGATATTGTAATTAACATTATTATTATCAATGCTATTATTACCTTGATCACCGTCATTATTATCATGGTCACTATTACTATTGTTATTATTATCCTTATTATCAATATCGTTATTATCTTTGTTAATATTTTTATCAATATGATTACTATTATTATCATCATTGTCATTATTATATTATTATCATTATTATCATTATTGTTATCATTATTATTATTATTGCTATCATCATTATCCTTATCACTTATCATTCATTTTATTTTCATATTTAATTATGATTACTATCAGCATTATTACCCTTTTCATTAGTTTCATTATAAGCATTCTTTATGTAGGCTTTGAAAATTTTGCATATCATCGTTGTTATTTGCAATATTATTATCATTATCATTATCATTATTATAATTATTATTATAATAATAATAGTAACTATTATTATTATTATTATTATTATTATTACCATTATCATTATTATTATAATTATTATTATTATTATTATTATTATCATTATTATTATTATAACCTATATATTCATTAATTAGATGCTTCTTGATATGATTATTATCACTATCGATATTATTGTTTGGATCATTATCATTATCATCATAATAATCAGATTTCTTTATATAATACATAACATAAAAAATTATAATCACCCCATCTATAATACAATTCTCATATAATCAAGATTGCCAACACTGATACTTCTACAATCATTCTCAATATCACCTTCACTATACCATGCATCACTGTAGCTCGTCACTGTAGTTCGAGTCGCCTGTGTTGATTTTAGTCTCACTATTGCCATCACCATAGAATGATTCGAAGTATTTACGTTATAAGTGTCATGTAGGATTGCAATGGCTATTAACGAAATGATATCAATGGGGTTAATGATAACGATAATTGTAATGATAATAGTAGTAATTATGGTATTGATGATGTAATCATGCAGATGCTTATGGTGATAATGGTGATGATGATAATGATGAGTGGGGTTGAAAAAGATAATAAGGATAATAATGATGGTAATAATTATGATTATGATAATAATAATAAGGAGGAGGAGGAGGAGGAGGAGAAGGAGGATAATAATAATGATGATGATAATGATAATATGATATAATTATAATAATGATAATGATAATAAAAATAATGATGATGATTTTGTTGATAATGATAATGATGATAATGATAATGATAATTATGATGATAATGATGATGATAGTTTCATGATGGTAGTAATAATAGTGATGCTAATGATAATTATAATTATAGTAATGGCAATGATGATAACAGTAGTAGTAATAAAAACAATAATAATGAAAATAGTACTACTAATAATGATAATAATGATAGTAATAATGATAATGATAAAAATGATAGTAATAATGATAATGATAAAAATGATGGTAATAAAAGGATAATGATAATAATAATGATATTGATGATAATAGTAACAACAAAGAAAGAAATTATAATAATGATAGCGGTAATAATGATAAGACCGATAATGATAATAATGATGCTGATAATAATAATAATAATAATAATAATAATAATAATAATAATAATAATAATAATAATAATAATAATAATAATAATGATAATGATAATGATAATGATAATAATAATAATAATAATAATAATAATAATAATAATAATAACAATAGTAATAATAATAATAATGATAATAATAATAATAATGATAATAATGATAATAATTATGATAATAGTAATAATAATAATAAAAATAATAACAAAGATGATGATTATAATGATGTTAATCATAATCATTTATATATAATGATAACAATATTAACAGTGATACTAATGCATTATGAAAATAATTATGATAATTATGATAGAATATCATGATTAGTAATGGCAATAGTAAAAATAATGACAATAGAAATAATAACAACAATGATAATGCTAATTATAATGATAACAATAACAATGATAATAATAATTATGATGATAATAAGGATGATAACAATAATAGTGCTAGCAATGATGATTATGATAATGATAATGATAATAATTATTGAAATTGTGATAAAATAATAATAATGATAATAATAGTAATGATAATAATAATGATAATAACAACAATTATAACTATAATAATAACAATAAAAATAATTATGACAACATTGATGATGGATAGTAATAATGACAATGATGATAGTAACGATATCAGTTAATATGATTTTGGAAATAATAATAATGGAATAATCATAATGATGATTTACATAGTTATGATAATCATCACATGATAATGATGATAATGATAGCTATGACAATGATAAACACCACAATTATCGTCAACCTCATTACAGACATCTTATATAATCCTTCTATCTTTCCATCATCATAATGATTAGCATCATCTTTCATCCATCGTTTTCATCAGCAATATAAATATAATCTAACACAGTGATAGCGATAATGATTTTAATATTGACAATATATAATCGAGTGAGAGGAGCATTTACCGAGAGGAGGAGAATAGGTCTATAAACTTACCTTAGGCCTAAATCCTTCGTGCCTTTTCAGATTTTCTGAGAACGAGTGAAGTGATCTTTCTTGGAGGTAACTATTGACACGGCGCTGTCTTCTTCGTTTTATGGGGTGGGTGGGGTGGAGGGTGGGGTGAGGGTAAGGGTGGGGGGTATAATGCTTTGATTTTTATTTGATCATCGGGTTCCTTCTTTGTAATTCTTTGTCTGTTGGTTGATTTCTTTTTCTTTTTTTTTCTTTGTTTATCTCTCGGTTTCTATTCTTCCTTTTTCTCTCTTCCTCTCTCTCTCTCTCTCTCTCTCTCTCTCTCTCTCTCTCTCTCTCTCTCTCTCTCTCTCTCTCTCTCTCTCTCTCTCTCTCTCTATCTATCTATCTATATATATATATTTATCTATTCATCTCTATCTTTGTCTCTCTCTCTCACTCCCTCCCTCCCTTTAGCTCCTTCTCTCCTTCTTTCTCTCAACCTTATCAGTCATCTTCCTCCTTATTCCCCCCATTTGCTTCCCGGAACCCAAGCCGTATCTCTCAACGAATCATCATAAATGTTCTTCAGGATATCGCCTCCTCCGGAACTTCCTTGCCGCCCTCAAGCGCTGAGCCATGTCACTCATCAAGCGGAAGTCAGAGGTTCCAGTCTGACGCGCGGAAAACTTCCTCGCTCAAAAAGCAATTATCTGATCATTGTGAATATTAAACAGATTAGGGCGACTAGTTAAAAGTTTTTTTTTTTTTTTTTTTTTTTTTTTTTTTTTTTTGGGGGGGTTGGTTGGTCTGAATTTGCATCATCCCCTCTTGTTCTTCCCCTCTATTTATCTTTTTTTCTAACTAGGTTTCTCTCCCTCTCTCTCTCTCTTTCTCTCTTTTTTACTGTGTATCTATTTATCCATCTATCTAGCTATTTGTTTCTGCATCTATCTATCACCACTTCTCTCTCTCTCTCTCTCTCTCGCTCTCCTTCATTTCCATCTTTATCCTTATCCATCTGCCTAATCATTATTCATCCACATATATGTATCTACTATGTTTTCTTTCACATCCCATTTCCCATGTTCCATTTTCAGTGTCGCAATAACACAGCATCAGTTTCCCACTAAATAAAGATAGAGACTTACCATCCACAAGGATTTTTAACCCGCTAATTACCGGTGACGCAACCGTACTCTGCGCTTTACCTAAACCGCTCATTACAAATTTGCGTTTTTCAGCGTTTTAAATTTCCCGGGTTTTTCCAGGAGGGGGAATTAGTGGGGTACCTTGGTAAACAAACCGCTTTCATGTTCCGTATGTGTAAAATTTTGCATTTTCACTTATATAGTTTAGGTAAATTGAATAAAGGTTATAAGATTAAAGATTTAGCAATCGCCTGCTAAAAGAAGTTGTAACAAAAACACATCGACTAAATTATTATGCCTGATGGCAGGATTCGATACTTACACAAAAAAATATATAATAATAGATAATGATACTAATAAATAAATAAATAAAAATAAGTAGATAAACAGATAAATAAATGATAATCTATGCAATTTTTCCACGTGATATATAATGATGAGACCTCCATCTGAAGATTATATTGGTAATTAGTCTTTCGAAATCCAAAAGAAATCGAAGTATTTTAGTATTTGTGTTCTAACGGCGTAGGTGACCTCCCGCCGAGAGAACGCAAATTTCAAATGGTGATGAGGATTCTGTATCAAAGTCAAGTGACATTTATTCATTACCGAGCGCTTGCTTTGAAAAACAACAACAACAACAAAGTTTATATTTTTGTTGTTTTTCAAAAGACCGCACAAATGTAAACAAAGTCCGACATGGCGCGGACCCTTGAAGAGTGCGGCTATTAACACAGCTATCATAACCTCTTCCTCTTCTACATGATAAATTTCAGATTCTTTTCATCATTCTCTGAACATTCGACCGAAATATAAAATCCACATCTCATTAAAATATAAATTCACGGATACTTTCTTACCGGGGCGTGTAGTTCCGTTCTTCCCGAGATCTTCCGGTAGTGAATGCGTTAACCGTTACAAAATAACGGGATGACAGGCATGAATTTGAATGTTTGATCTTGTCTTAGGATTAGGGACGTAAATCATTTACCATTTCATTGTTTTAATCAAGTTCTTTTCGTATTTTTGGTGTCAATATCTATGT
>BOPN01005155.1:69676-72176 GCA_017312705.2 Penaeus japonicus | reverse complement strand
ATTTCATAATTTTCACAATTTTTTCTATCACTACTATTATCATAATCTTATATTGATATCAATGCGATCATCATTACAAAAACATATACATACATACATACATACATATGTATATATATAACCATTTCAGTCTTTTTCATATAGTCATTTCCACATCTATAAGCAAAACCCCTCTCTCAACCACCGCACAGTTTACGGCAACGTGGGCGGAATGGGCGGAGTCCCTCTCCCGAGCACCTTCCCGTGGGCGGCCATGGGCGTAGGCGTGCGAGGGAAGCCGCGGCGAGGGATGCTGCGGAGGGCGGTCTTCAGCGACTTCCAGCGCAAGGGCCTGGAGGACCGGTTCCAGATCCAGAAGTACATCAGCAAGCCAGACCGGAAGAAGCTGGCGGAGAAGCTCGGCCTCAAGGACTCGCAGGTGAGGAGGAGAAGGAGGAGGAGGAGGAGGAGGATTAGGTAATGGAGGAGGAGGAGGAGCAAGTGGTGGTGGAGGAGGTGGAGGAGGAGGAGGAGGAAAAGGAGGAGGAGGAGGAGGAGGAGGAGTAGGAGCTGGAGGAGGAGGAGGTGGTGGTGGAGGTGGTGGAGGAGGAGGATCAGGTGGTGGAGATGGAGGAGGAGGAGGAGGAGGTGGTGGAGGAGGAGCAAGTGGTGGTGGAGGAGGAGCAGGTGAGGTGGAGGAGGTGGTGGAGAAGGAGGAGGAGGAACAGAAGGTGGAGGAGGAGGAGGAGGAGGAGAGGGATCAGGAGGAGGAGGTGGAGGAGGAATAGGAGGTGGAGAAGGGGAGTTAGGAAGTGGTGGAGGGGAAGGGGGGCTGTTTCTCGGGCTTTTCTTTTTGCACATTTAGAGAGAGAGAGAGAGAGAAAGAGAGAAAGAGAGAAAGAGAGAGAGAGAGAGAGAGAGAGAGAGAGAGAGAGAGAGAGAGAGAGAGAGAGAGAGAGAGAGAGAGAGAGAGAGAGAGAGAGAGAGAGAGAGAGAGAGAGAGAGAGAGAGAGAGAGAGAGAGAGAGAGAGAGAGAGAGAGAGAGAGAGAGAGAGAGAGAGAGAGAGAGAGAGAGAGAGAGAGAGAGAGAGAGAGAGAGGGGCAGAAAGAGAGAGAGAGAGACAAAGAGAGAGAATGAGAGAGAGAGAGAATGAGAGAGAGAATGAGAGAGAGAGAGAATGAGAGAGAGAAAGAGAAAGAAAAAAAAGAAAGAAAGCTAACAGAAAGAGCCCACGTACTATAAACAAAAACAGATAGTCCGTTAGGAAGAACGACAAACAAGCTCCAAACAAACAAACAAAACAAAGACACAACGAGAAAAGAAAGAAGAAAGGAAGAAAGAAGGCGAAGGGAGGGAGACAAGAAGAGGAGAGGAGGGAAAGGGGGTGGGGGGAGGGAGGGAGGGCGAGGATGGTCCCATCATTAGCAACAATCTCATGCTCACAACAGCTGGCTCGAGACCCCTCCTACCCCTCCACCTCCCCCCACCCCCACCCCACCCCGTCTATCCTATTTATTACAACGGATATTATTGCCGTTCCGAAAGAGGACGAAAAAAAGATGATAATAATAATAACAAAAGAGCATTTTCTGTCTTCATTTTTCTCTCAGATCACGTAAATATGTCCTTTACCGAATTTATCATAATCCACGTTTATTATTATTATTATTATTATTATTATTATTATTATTATTATTATTATCATTATTATTATTATTATTATTATTATTATTATTATTATCATTATCATTATTATCATTATTATTATTATTAACATTATATTCTCCTTCTTTTTCTTTTCTTTTTTTTTCTTTCCTTTTTTAGAATTAATTAGAAATACTATTTTCTACTAAAGGTTATGAATGAAAGGATGACTGATGTAGTATTTGTAGTGACGCTGATCGCAGCTGGAGACGAAAATAATTATTTCTTCATTATCACGAATTATGAGTTATATTCCAGTTAATTAAACTGGAACTGCTATTCTCTATCAACAAGAATAAAGAATAAAGTAAAGCATATTGATATGGTTAGAAGTATTGTTGGGATAATGATTATACAATTAATGATGATGATGATAATGATGATAATGGTCATTGTAATAACAGCCGTAATGGGTGATATAATTATGATAGTAGCGAAATTAATGGTGATGATTTTGATAATAACTGATAATAGTGATGATGATAAAGAAAATAACACTGGTGATAAAAAGATATTGATAATGATTATAATGATAGTATTGATAATAACTGTAATAATGATAGTAATAACGATAATGATGGTAGCAATGACCATCACGATAATATGATAAAAGATAATGATAATGAAAAGGATAATGTTAATAATAGTAAGGATATTTATGATCTTGATGATAATGATAATAATTATAATGATGATAACAATGATAATGATAATTCTAACTATCATAATAGGAAAAATATCAACAATGTCAATGATAATAGACACAATAAAGATATGTATAATCATTATTATATGGAGGATACAAGCAATAAGGAT
>BOPN01005155.1:59676-67176 GCA_017312705.2 Penaeus japonicus | reverse complement strand
AGATGACAGAAGTGCCAAAGTTGAGTGAGTGTGTGAATGGGTGGCCATACTTCGAAGAGTAAATACTAGTGTAAGTATTGTAACTTTTACCAATAATATTGTGATATAACGACACACTCTATGTTTCATCTTTTTACGCTTAATATATTTTCTCTCGTTATCCTTTTGCAAACTACATACTCATCGGTTGAGAAGTAAGAAATTAAAACATGAACTGCCATCTCAAAACTCGTGTAAAAAAAAAGAGTTATTTAAACAGAATTATTATATTTAGTCTGGACTATGCAAAGTCTCTCAAGCATGTGTTGTATGTAAGAAAAAAAAATCCTTGACGAAATATTATTCCAGAATTTTGACCCAGTGTTCTCTAGTGATCCAAGATATCCTGTTGTGACCTCTGAAAATAAACATATCATACTTATCTAACAGTTTTCTTTTATTGTCCACACATACGTACACGCACAAACACACTCACATCCACAAACACTCACACACACACACACACACACACAAACACACACACAAATACACACACACAAACAAACACACAAACACACTCACATCCACAAACACACACACACACAAGAAGAACGAAAATGAAAATTATAATCATGAAACAAATATAAATTGTCATTATGCTCTTCAAGCTAACTGTGATAACAATGCAATTCATATGATAATAATGATTATAATACTAGCAATAATGATAACTATAACAACGAAAAATAAAGATGATCATGAAGGTAATAATATCCCCATTGATTGATACTAATGACACTGCTAATAATAGTAGAAATAATAATGATAATGATGACAAGATATTAACGATGAAAATTATTATTGTGATGATAATGATGATGACAATGATGATGGTAATGATAACAATAAAATGATGATGATGATAGTTATAATAGTAATTATGATATTGATATATTGATGATAAAGATAAAATGATAATGATGATGATGATGATAATGGTAATAATAATAATAATAATAATAATAATAATAATAATGATAATAATAATAATGATAATAATAATAATGATGATGATGATAATAATGGTAATAATAATAACATCAATAATAATAATAATTATATTAATAATAATGATAATAATAATAATGATAATAATAATGATAATAATAATAATAATAATAATAATAATAATAATAATGATGATGATAATAATCACAATAACAATAATGATAATGATGATGATAATAAAAACATGATAATAATAATAATGATAAGAAAAAAATATAATGATAATAATAATGAAAATAACAATAATAACAAAAATGACAATTATAATGATAATAATTATATAAATGATAATGATAATAATAATAATAATACTAATAATAATAATAATACTAATAATAATAATGATGATAACAGTAATGATAATAATAATAATGATAATAATGATAATGATAATAATAATAATAATGATAATAATAACAATAATAGAAATAATAATGATAATAACAATAATAAAAAAAATAATGATAATAGTAATAATAATAATAATGATAATGATAATAATGATAATAATAATGATGATAATGATAGTAATAATAACAATAGTAATAATAATAGTAATAATAATAATAATAATAATAATAATAATAATAATTTTAATGATGATGATAATAATAATAACAATAACAATAGTAATAATAATAATAATAATAATAATAAAAATGATACTACTACTAATAATGAAAATAATACAATAATGATAATGATAATTAAAGCAATTCTGATAATGATCATGACACTAATAATGCTAACAATGATAACAGTGATGACAACAACAGCTATTATATTGATAATAACATCTTTATGATAGTGATAATGCTAATAATATAGATAATGATGCTAATACTTATATAGAGGATAATGATAATGGTAACGAAGATGATAGAAAAAACGATAGTGATAATAATGATAATAAACATAATGATAAGAATAATAAATAATGATAATGAAGTTGATGATAGAGAAAACGATGATGATGATAATGATAACAGCAATGATTATGATAATAATATTGATAATAATGATTACAGTGATAAGCATAATGATAATAACAATAACAGCAATAATAGTTTTTGTTATAATGATAAGGATGATGATAACAACAGTAATAGTGATAATAATGATTATGATGTAGATGATAATAATAATAATAATGACGAAAATGATAATAGTAATAGTAGTTTTAACAAAAATCATGATAATGACAATAATAATGATAATAATAACAATAACGGTAACAATGATAAAAAATATAATAATAAAAATGATATTGATAACGATAATAATGATGATAGAAATGATCATGAAAATAATGGTAAAGAGGATAATAATTATAAAGATAACAATAATGATTATGATAATGACGATGTTAATAATGATGATGATGATAATTATGATCATCTTCATCATTATTATCATAATCATCAATATCATTATCATCCGTTTCATTATTACCATTATCATTGTGATTATCAAGATTATTATCATCATCATTGTTGTTAATATCATATCATTGTTAGTATCATTATCAGTGGGAACATTATCATCATTATCATTATTATTGTTATCATGAGAATCATTATCATGGAAATGAAGAAAAAGAAAATTATGATACCATTGATGATAACGATGATGACTATAATGATAATGACGATAATTATAGTAAGAAAAAATAATAGATCATAATATTTATCATGAGAGTGACAATGATGATAATGATAACAAAAAGCATTAGTAATGATTATACTAATGATGATGAATGAAGGTAATAGCAACAACTGATAACACAACCAAATGTATGTGTGTGTGTGAGAGAGAGGGGGAGAGAGAGAGAGAAAGAGAGTGAAAGAGTGAGAAAGAGAAAGAGAAAAAGAAAGAGAGAGAGAGAGAGAGAGAGAGAGAGAGAGAGAGAGAGAGAGAGAGAGAGAGAGAGAGAGAGAGAGAGAGAGAGAGAGAGAGGAGAGAGAGTGACAGAGACAGAGACAGAGAGAGTCTGAGAGAGATAAAGACAGACAGACAGACTGAGAGAGAGAGAGAGAGAGAGAGAGAGACAGACAGAGTGAGTGAGAGATAGAGAGAGAAAAAGAGAGAGAGAGAGAGAGAGAGAGAGAGAGAGATCCCGTCAATAAGTACATTTGGCATGAACACTTATGTGGATTACGCCATGTTCGGAGCCATGCAACTGAATATGTGTTAGGCACTCCACCCCTTTTCGTCCTCGTGGTGGACTGCTCGGTTGACCATAGGTACTTAAGGATTTAATGATGTTGGTAAGATGTTGAATTTCGGTTGTGGAGCAACTGAAACCTCTTCCTCCTGGTGTGAAAGAAGGGGTTAGGAAATGGGGTTGGTGTATTGCATAATCCTCATGTATAGGTATTGTCGAGACGTCAATCATATAATTACATTGTTATTACTGATTATTCCCATGCATATTTTTTCTACATGTCACAACTACTGATGTCTCTTTAGGACAGAATCAGTTTTTATGGATACGATGAATACTCAGATTACACACTGCATCTTGTGATTTCGTCTACGAGAGTTAATACTAATCCAAATTCATAATAAGGGAGTATCAAAATATAAGTGGAATAATTACCACTTGCTGATCGATCGGTGTTACAGTCCAGCGGAATAATGATGGCTTCCATAAATAGTCACTTTCCCTTTCCATTTTCTGGGCTCTTCACGGACATACTGCATCTTTTAATTACGTATACAAGGTTTACTTCAATACTACTCATACTTCACACAATGAGAAAGCGCTAGTGAGTACTTAGTATGTAGAATGAATACCACTTCCTGGTTTGTCGGCGTAAGAGCCAAGTGAAATAATTACGGGTTTCACAAATGGTCACTTTCCCTCTCCTGCCGATGGTCTGTCCGCCACACGTCACGATCGCGGTGAAGACGTGAGAGGTAGTTAAAGTACCGCTGGCACAAGCGTTCGATCATGTCGTTGAATAACATGTAAATATTTCCTGATTTATCTGTAACGCAAATGCATTGGTGGTTTGTATTTGTTGACAAAAGTGTAAAAAGGAAGTCGTGAATATCAATTTAATCCGCTTGAGGAGTCTGCACTGCACCTTTGCAATGAATTCGTTATTCCCGTTTTTAACAGAAATCGCCTATCTTTCTACTAATCGCCTATAATCCGTAAAGTTTGTCCAGCTGATCCTATACTCTCCTTCTAAAGATAACTCTCGCCTTTGATAACTCTAACCTTTTACGTATCAGTGCCCATGAATTCCCGAAGAATCTGACATTTCGGGGGCCTTATGCCTGAAAGCACAAGTCAGGTTTTAAAAAGTAGAAATAAAGATTTTTTTTCTAATTTCTACATTTATTTTTTTCGATCGGCGACTCAACACAGTTATTTCACCTGGTTGTCAGACTTTCAGTTCTATAGTTATTGTAAAGTATGTGATTCTCTCTCTCTCTCTCTCTCTACACACACACACACACACATATACATATATATATGTATATATATATATATNATATAGAGAGAGAGAGAGAGAAAGAGAGAGAGAGAGAGAGAGAGAGAGAGAGAGAGAGAGAGAGAGAGAGAGAGAGAGAGAGAGAGAGAGAGAGAGAGAGAGAGAGAGAGAGAGAGAGAGAGAGAGAGAGAGGAAGACAGACAGACACACAAGCAAATAGCCTTCCCGAGCTCCTCTACATCCCTCACATTAAAAGCCTCCGCCACTAAACTCTTAAAGCCTAAACTCCCCTCATTCCAAAAACTATTTTCACAACTTGAATTACACACAATCAAACGACATACGCATTGTGTGGCCATCTGGATAAACATAGTGTACTCTCTTCGGGTTTTTTCCACCCTTTATGACCACGCACTCCTATGAAAACAATATTAAACCCATCTCAAAACAGGCCGGGGAGGTTGTCCTGGCAGCCATGGAGCTCTCGCCGTACCGTACCTCGGGCGCTCTTTTGTCCCGCTTGTTTTGATTCCGCGAACGACCACTCAATGGCGGACAGGCGGTTCATGCGGCCCGACAGCCACCGCCGCTCGACGCCACGGCCGACCTGCACCCATGTCGGGACTCGCTTCATTATCTTCGTCAGCGCCATTCGGATCATTTCCGTTTCGCAATGGAGTTTTTTTTCGGGATGGTAAACGGTAACTATGTCGTCACGATTGAAGTTATCAGCACACAATGTGGAAGTTTTAACAACAGTTGGGATAAGTTCATGGGCCACGCATTAGAAAGTTGTTTTTGTATTTTTCTTATGTATTACTTTTATATCCTACTTTCATGGTTATTTGGCGTGGTAGTCATGCCCCCTTTCTGTAAAAGCAGCTGGCTGGTTCATATAAAGTGTAAGTATATATTCGCATTTTTTCCGCGCTAACTGTGTTTGTAGTTTGCAATTAGACGCGTTTTCTGCATTGCGAATTTTGAAAATTGCAACAGAAAACAAAAACTTTGATATCACACGAAGTTAGCGTACCGGTAATACAACACACAGATACAGGATTGGTACCCGATTTTCACCCCTTTGATGAACGTAGCTAACAGATCGCTGCCTCTATCGTTCGCAACATGCACTAAGCAGAATCACCACTCCCAAAACACTTATATTAAAGTGTACCATAATGATAATATTTTACATCTTGCTTGGCTTAATGAACAGTGACGCAGAGGAAGGAGAATTAAGAGTGCAGACATTCCCCTGAGAAAGGAATGCACTTGCACTCGCCCCCCTCATGTCTTGCTCCCTTTTTAAGGAAGCGAAAGACACTTTACAGGCGTGTGTGCTGCCTCGGGGTCATTTCTCAAGGAGAATACCATGATAAAACTTTTCTTGGAACAAATGTGAAATCTAAAAAGAAATGCCCCTTTAATAGGTTTTGTTTTAGAAACTTAACATAAAGCTGAACCTGAGTCCAAACATGCCAAGTTTTAGGTCTTTGAGAATACAATGACCACTTTTATACAGTAAATTCGGAAAACCCACACGTAGCTTCTAAAGAGATGGTCGAAAAAAAGGGCACGAACTGTTGGGTATTCGTCCAAATGAAACCTGAAATACAAATATACATTAGCGTAATTTGTATATGCTCTCTCTCTCTCTCTCTCTCTCTCTCTATGTCTATTTACCAATCAAAATATCTACCCACACATTCACTATTGCTACATATTACTATTATTTCCATTACAACAACAGTTCCATAAATGCTGAAACGGTATTGAAAGTACTTCCGATGAAAAGGACATTGATAATGGCGATTACGTCAACCGCACGAACATTATCAGGCGGAGGGTAATGCAGTAGTCCATACTATGGTCATGAAAATAATGATGAATCATATTACAATGCTCATGTCATACATATATATACTACATTTCCGAGAATATCGAACCTGAATTCCTTTTAAACCGTCATACACCATGAGCAACTAATACCAAGCCATTCCACGACCACTGATCAAGCGGAGACATAAAAATAAATCTGACAACATAAAATAACATCAACAAACCAATGAATTAAACAAAACAAGCGAACAGCACACAAAATAAACAACCAACCGTTCAAGAAAAAGAAGAAACTGTGTCGAACGCAAATCCATCGACTAAAGTGAATAAAGGGTTCGTCATGGAAGGCAAGGGACTGTTCCGCGTTCCAGGGTGGTCTGTCTGGGGTTCATTCCGGCGTGCCGCTGTCCATAATTGCGTTGGTTCGTGGCCAAGGGATACGGTGCGTGGTTACATTGGCCCGGGATGACTGAACCAGTGACAGTTCAATTAGCCTTTGCTTTTGATTTTGGTTCTGATTTTGTGATGATCAGAGCACATAAGACAATGAAGGGATATGTAGATGAGGCTGATGTTAGAGCATAAGGAATAAACTTTGCCGTAAGCTAGCTAGTGATAGAGATATATAAACAAATTAATTGCATTATATAAGAATACACACAAATTAAAAATATCCTATGAATAATTTTCGTGTTGTTTTTTTGTTAGTGTAGAGAGACAAGAGACCGACGCTCGGCAGACAGTAATGGAAGTGAGTGAGAGAGACGAACTTACTGAGACAAGCGGTTACATTCCGAAGGGATAAGACGCACAGGCTATTCTGACCCTTCAGAGAGAGACTCAGAAAAACAGCCTCAAGAAGAGGGACATAGGCAAGTGACTGATAAATAAGCATTACATACAGAGTGAGGGTAAATGATATACATGTGTGTGTGTGTGTATATATATATATATATATATATATNTGGGGATGAGTAGGTGTGGCTATATATATTAGTCACAGCCATACACTAAAAATATCATCATGCAATCATCAATTCCACCAGTCGCTGTATGGTGAGAGCAAGATCTCTCAACGCTCCAAACAAAGCACCCGCAAAAACACCACATACTCATGAATTTCTACACATATAGCTGCCAAATCAAATACACTATAAAAGCTTTTCTATGT
>BOPN01005155.1:47176-52176 GCA_017312705.2 Penaeus japonicus | reverse complement strand
TGAATAATAATCTCATCCGGAACACGCGATCGCCTACCAACATCGCCGCAACTCACGGAAAAGTCAAAGAAGAGAGAGAGAGAGAGAGAGAGAGAGAGAGAGAGAGAGAGAGAGAGAGAGAGAGAGAGAGAGAGAGAGAGAGAGAGAAGAAAACCAGCGCTACCCCAAGTGAGATTCATATCACTCACAGGAGTCCTCTCCGTCCGGATGCGCCGCGAAGGAAAAGATCTCCTGAGAGGAAGACTCCGCGTCTGCGAAAGAGGAGAAAAAGGACCAAGCAGAGTGGGGGGAGTGGGAGAAAGAGAGGAGACGAAGATGAGAATCGAGAGAATGAGGGGAAAAGCGAGGGGACAGGGGACAGAGGGGATGTCTGACACGTGACGCCGAGAGGGAGAGAGAAAGAGAGAGAGGGAGCGAGAGAGAGAGGGAGAGGGAGCGAGAGGGAGAGCGACAGAAGTGGTATTGTTATGTGTCTAAACACGTCGGGCGTCGCTTGTGTCTCTGAGCGATATTTGCTGATTGCATCATTTGTCACGCTGTATCTATCCGCAATTTGCTTTTTTTCTTCTTCATCGATGTCAGGGCTATTAACAGAACGGTGACGGAAGATGCAGCTGTTATATCTATAACTGTTATCAAATTGGTTTAATTAATCGTTACGGAAGTGCAATAAAATCATTATCGCCGATGCAACATGGCGATCATTATTTTCTTATCTGAGATCATCACTGGTGTTGTTGCTCCTGTTGCTGGGGATCTTATTGCAAATGTTATTTGCAATATTGCGATTATGTTTATTTCTTATCTTCACTCTTCATTATTGATGTTAGTATCGTCATTTGGGCATTTCTTTCCTTTTATTGGCGTTATCATTCTAACAATATACTTAACTATCATCAATACTACCAATTACTGATATACATTGCTACTGTTATCATCAACATATTCTTATTAGTAGGATTAGTAGTAATAAGGTATTTAATGATACTAAAGTATCTAATGTTTGATGTTCTCTTCATCATCCTCATATCATTATAAGGATTCTTATCATTATCATCATCATCATCATCATCATCATCATCATTATCTTCATTGTTATCAGTATCGTTTTCGTTTCTGTTATCATTATCGTTATCCTTATTACAATATTTGTTACCATTATTGTTATTACTATTATCATTATTACTATTATTATTATCATTTTTACAATTATCATTGATATTATTAAGATCATTACTGTCATCATCATTATGATTTATCATCATTGCCATCACTTTTCCTATCATTATTGTCACAGACATAATCATAATTACCTTTTATTAATATAAATTATAATTAACATGAATTATAATTATAAATAATTACCTCTATCACAATTACCATTACCATTACTTTCATCCTTGTCAAAGTAATATTCCTTATACTTAATAACAAACATAAATAAATAATGAGAGTAAAGATGTTGATAATAACGATTATGATTGCAATTAGGATAATTTTTTTTGATATTCATGATAACATTAATGATGCAATAATAATTAGATAATGATGACAATAATCAATAATTTCAGGGATATTCATAATGACAATGATATAGGCAATAAGTTTAAGACGAACAATTTTTATGATAATTATCATACAAACGATAACATTTATGATACTCAAAAATATGTATATTGAAAAGTGTTGAAAGTAATTATTGATAATGATGATGATAATGATAATCTAACATGGTTGTCCTTAGCTGCATATTATACAGCAAAGTATAAAGTCATATTTATAATAGAATTGCATGCAACAGAATGACAATGATAAAGAATAATATGGACAATGATAACGATAATCATAATTGTGATAATGAAGTATGTTATCAGTGAGAGTAAAGATGATAAAGATATGATAATGACTATGATGATGATATTATTAGCAGGAGCGAAGACAGCGAAACCGTAATAAGAACAATGATAATACTGATAATATTATTGAAGTTTCTAAATATTATTGTTGGTTATCAATGATTGTTTATTTTTGTTATTATTGTTGTTGTTATCATCATTATTACCATCATCATCATTATCATTATCCTTACAATAACGATAATTGTAAAAACAGTAAATATATTAACCATGAAAGCTGCTTACATTTAAAGGAAAATGATAATCATGATGAATGATATTGCAACAATGATGAAAATAATACGAGTAAGCATTATAATGAAGACTATGAAAATTATAACAGCTACTATAAAAAAAGATGTGTCAGTAATGATAATGGTGACAATGGAAATGATAATGATGATAAAGGTATTAGAAATTATAATAACGATGCTGATATCAATGATAAAGATAATGATAATGATAATGACAGCAACAATAAAACAATAACAAAAATAAGGACACTGATAATGATTATAATAATGGTAATGATAGCAACAACAATGATAATAATGAGGATAATAATGATAATGATAATAATATTAACGATCGTAATAATAATGATACCAACAATGATAATGATGCTAATGTTAGTTGCAATAATGAATATAATAATATGAATGATGATTATGATGATGACAATTAAAAAAAATAGTTGTAACAGCAGCAGCCATAATACTGATAATGATATTGAAGATTCTAATATTGTGATAATAATGATATTGATAATAGTATTAATGACAATGATGATGATAGTAATAAGGATAACATGGTAATGATATTATAACAATAGTGATGATAAGTAAAATAGTAATGTATATTGAAATAGTTATATATATTGAAATATAAAATTCAATTGGGATTACAATTACAAAAATGCGTAATAAAGGGTCTGAGAAAGTAGACCAAGACATCTGCGGCTTCACATGAACATATCTTTGGTTCATTAAGATGTCCATATTTAGCATCTTTTGAGGTACAAAGTCTGGCTGGTAAGAGTAAAGACTTTGCCATAAGGATAATTAAGATAATCAAGTTAAGGATAATTTGGATAATTAAGTTCGTTCTTGAGATCTTCGTTCGACTTTATCGGAGAACTTAAATGTTTTTTTTTTTCCAGACTCATTATTTTGATGCTACTGATAGTCATTCTTATGTATGTATTTTCAGTCAGGATGTCTCTATCAGAAGATATAATTTGGTTTCACGTCTATGGATCAGGTTTTCAGTTAGAATTGTATTAGAATAATTGTATTTAATCCATTGCCGTTAGTATGTTTCATGGCAGATTGAGAAACACGATACCGTCTAAATGCATTCGTCCAAAACTTTGCTCTTGCACGAGATATATTCAAAGATAGAGCAGGCTTATATTGATCGAAAATAAACTTATATCCTCACCTTGATGAACAATATCACAAACTCTGCAGATTATCAAAATGAACATCATTCTGGCTGACTGCATCGGTGACTATTAATTACTTATAAGAAAATTTGTGTGTAGCAGATGTCTCAATATACAGACTTTAGACCATTGCATTGTTTGTTGCTTACAAGGAACATAGACATGCGGAACATGTCTAACCTTTATCAGAGGAATAATAGTATAATCTACACATTTGCTAATTACTTCCTGTATAAAGTCAAATCATAATAGTTAGATGAATCGGCGCGAGATTAATGACTAGATTGTCAAAATGAATGTTGTGATGTCATGAGCCTTAATGATCATGATGATCTAAAAACAAAAGAATATAGTCTGTTGATTCCACTTAAAAGGGGATTTCCGTTCATATATTTGATTTGTATTCGAGGCAATGTATTGTCACAGTGATTTGGCGTTACACTTGCTATCAACAATTTGGTTTATTTGGCAAACTCTATCCATCGCCAGAGACACGAATATACGAAATTGCAAATAACCGCCGCTACATGTCAAAGCCATCCTTAAAAATATAGAGTCTGTAGATAATATCAGACAAGGTATCAGCATCTTATTTAATTTTGCATGGCCTTCCAAAAGACTTCAAAATATCTATCTTTTAAACTCACTGCCGTTCCGTCTTGTATAATGAGGTGTTTGCGCTTGTGTGATATCCCAGCGACATATAGAACTGCTCATCTCATAGAATCTGTCCAGAAAATTGATTTATCTTTGTAAGGCGAAAATAATTTTAATCTTACTATTTATCATTTGTTCTTCGTTTACATAAGCAAACAACAAGTACATTATCGCTTCTTCACGACTTTTGGGAGATGTACTTAGAGCAGACATTAAATGCCGGTAAAGGAAAACTGTTTGAATAGTCATGTACTTTTTCCGTTATGGAATGGTGATGACAAGGATAAATATAACAAGGATAGTAATTACAATAGTGATGATTGGATGATAATGATAATAGCCATAGCAATGTTACTGCTTCAAACAATAAAGATGATATTACCATTGATGATAATAACTACAATGATATTAATGATGACATAAAAACAATTGGTGTTAGTACTAATGATAGCGATATCATTAATAAAAACAAGAACATGTTATCAACAATATGCTAATAGGAGTGATGAAATGTTATCATAAAAAAATCACAGTAATATCGATATGAAAAGTAATACCAACCATTGCAATAATAGTGACAATAACTGCAATAAAACTTATGACGATAAAATTGATATGCATAATGATATCAACGGAAACAATACTACTGCTACTGCAACTACTATTAATAATGATAATGATGATAATGATTATAATAATGATAGATATGAGAGCACTAATGATATGGGTAAAATGATAATGATCATGATCAGTATCATTATGCGAATGATTGTAATGATGATGATAACAATGATGATAATAATAGTTATGATATTGATCATAATGATGATAAAGATAATGATTTATGATAAAGATGATGCTGAGGATAAATATTATAATGATAGTGTAATGACAACAATCATTATAATGATAATAATGATGATAATTATAATGATAAAAATTATAATGAGAAGGATGAAAGTGGTGATATTTAGGATAATGATAATGGAGATAATAATGATGAC
>BOPN01005155.1:15000-20000 GCA_017312705.2 Penaeus japonicus | reverse complement strand
CCCAATCCGTAGGAATCCTGAGCTGTTATCAAGTATTAGGTTATTAGAAGTGGAGTTTGGGAGATTAAGCAAGGCACGGGTCCTTGGCCAGAGGAGGGCAGGGGTGAGCCGACGCCTGGGGCTCTTTAGCGAGGGTAGGAGAGGTGTCTACTGACTGGGGAATTTAACTAATAGGGGAGAGGTGCCCCTGTGATACTGCCAAGAGGGGAGACACCCGTCTGATGACTATGGTCTTTGCGGAGAGGAAGGAATGTCGGGTGTGAGCGGGATCTTTAGCGAGAGGGGAGAGGTGCCTAAGGGAAGGGAGAGGGGAAAGGTGTCTAATGTGAGGGGAGAAGAGGGGAATGGAAAGACATCCGGGAAGAGGTGAGAAGCATCTAGGAGGAGGAAAGACATATATAGGAAGAGAGAGAGAGGGATAAAACCACAGTGGAAAAGAGAGAGAAAGGGGAGGGAAGGAGAGAGAAGGGAAGAGATATTGCCAGTAAAGCATAGAGGAGAGTGACAAAACATCATCATGAGGGCGAGGTTGCTATGCAGTAAAAAAAAAAAAAAAAAGAAAGAAAAAGAAAAACACAGAGGGTAAATATGATGTGTGAAGAGGGAAGAGGTGTCTCAGAAAAAAAAAGAAAGAAAAAAAGCGGGAAGGGGTCCAGAGGGAGAAGAGTATCAGAAATAAGGGGAAAGGTATCCGAGGGGTTGAATGAAGGGGAAAGGGGCCTTCTGGGATAGAACAGGGGAGAAGCTTCTTCAGTATGAGGTAGCAAGAGGAAGCGTCGAGTGGAGAGGAGAGGAAGCAGGACAGAGAAGAGAGAAGAAGGCCGTCGCAAAGACACACTAGCTTGTATCTGGCGGACGGATGGAGACGCTCAACTCCTCGTGTCCCGGAGGGGCGTCGAAGGCTTCGCTGCGGTTCACGAAGGCGCGATTTTCATTGTTCTTGCTCTTCGCCTTCTTCTACTCCGATTTCTTCCTTCTTCCTCCCCATCTCCTCCTCCTCCTTCTCCTCCTCCTCTTTCTTCTTCATCTTCTACTTCTACTTGTCTCTTTTTTTTCTTCTACACTTTATTCTTCTTCGTTTTTCTTCATCCTCTTCCTCCTTTGCTTATTCTTATCATGATTAGTATTAATGTTATGATTATCATTATTATCATCATGAATATCATTATCATCAATATCATAGTAATGATTTTGTACATCATCATAATTATCTTTATCATCATTATTACCATTACTATTATTACAATATCTGTATCCTTCCTGTCACCATTATTATTATGGTTATTATCACTATTATCCTTATCATTATTATAATTTTCATTTTTATCATTATCTTACAATAGAGATTCTTATCATCATTATTATTACTATGACCACCACTATTATTATTACTATTATCATTATCATTAATTTTACTATTGTTGCTATCATGATTACCATTAATATTATTATCATTACTATTTTCATCACTGATATTATTACCATTATTGTTCTTATCATTATTGTTGTTACTGCTGTTGTTATCATTCCTATTATCAATATAAATGTCATTGTTATTATAGTCATAATTTTTAATCCTGTTTATTGTAATCATCATAATCATTATTACTACCATCTTCATTGTTTTGTTCTTATTTTGCTGTTATTGTTTCATTATTATCATTATTGTCATTGTTGTTATCATTATCATCATTATTATTACTGTTATTGTTATTGTTATCATGAATATTATCACTGTTGTTATTGATTTAATCATCATCTTCATTATTCATATTATTGATATTATTATCTTGCCATCATCATCATCATCCTTATCATTACTATTATTATTATTATCATCATTACTATATCTGTTACCGTTATCATCATTATCATTATCTATTATCATCACTGCTTCTGTTGCTATTATTATCAATATTGCTATCTGTAGTCATTATAATCTTAATCATTATCATTATCATAGTTATGAATGATATCATCATTATCACTACTATCATTGTTATTGTTGTTATAATTGTTATCATTATCAAAATTTACATCAGATTCATTATCACTTGATTTTTGTTATTATCATCCTCACCATCATCATCACAATTCTTATCATTATTATTATAATCATTATTACTATAATAAGTTTTATCATTATCATTATTATTACTATTATCCTTTTATCCTGGTTATAGTTATCATTGTCATCGTTATTGTTTTTATTACTAATCATTATCATCAGTTCCATAATTACTAATATTTTTCTTTATTTTTGTTTTCCTCTTTATCATCATAAACATTGTTATTATTTTTAGTATCATTGTCATCAAAATATCATCATTACCATCATTATTATTATCATTATTATCTTTAATACTATTAATATTTTCATTGCTTTTATTTTTATCATCATTATCATGATTATTATCGTTCTTATCATTATCAGTATTATCAACATAATTATTATCACAATTATCATTATCATCGCTATTGTTATCAGCATTATCATTATTGTATTATCATTATCATTATTATCATTATCATCCTCATCATCCCCGCATTTATCATTATCTTATCTTCAGCGATATTCACATGATTATTGACAGTTTTCATCATTGTTATTTCTATCATTATCATTAATGATACATTTGTAATAATAGTAGAAATGATAATGAAGATAATGCAATGATAAAATAGTAGGGAGAGTAGTAGTAATTATAATGATAATGATAACTGTGACAAGGATAATATTAATGATAGAAAGGATAACAGTCAATCATGATGAGGATAGCAATGAGAGTAGAAGTAATGCTACTACTGATTACTACTGCTACTATTTATTATGATGATAATGATGGTAATGATGATGATAATGATGACAGTTATAATAAGAATAACAACGGTAAGAAAATTGATGATAATGATAATCATAACAATGTTAATAACAAGAACAATAATCATAATAGTGATTTTGGTAAATATGATCATGACGGTCATAACCATAATAATGATGATGATAATATTAATGTTATCAATACTACTAATAATAATGGTAAACCTAAGAGTATTGATGATAATAATGATGATGATAAAACTACTACTACCAGTAATAATAATCTTATGATAATAATGGCGGTATGATAATGAAGATAATGATGATAATAACATAATAAGGAAAATATTAGTAATGTTAATTGGGATTATGATAATTATGATAAAGATAATGCTAATGGTGATAATGCTAATGATCATAAAGGTAATGATAGTAATAATGATGATTATAATAATGGTAATGAATATAATAATGATAATAATGTTAATGCTATTGATGATAATGATTATAGTATTGATAATGATAATAATGATAATAATAATAATGATAATAATAATAATAATAATGATAATAATAATAATAATGATAATAATAATGATACAAATAATAATGATAATAATGAAGGTGATGATAGTAATAATGATAATGATAATACTGATAATAACAACCATTGCAAAATGATGATAAAGATAAGCATAAAAAAATAATAACAATGATGACAATAATAACAATAATAATTTTCACGACAATGCCAATAATAGTAATGATAAGACATATTACTATGAATAAGATATTATCTAAGGAACTATTAGTAATCATAAAAAGCAATGGTTACAAATTACATCGCATGCATCTCTATACAAAACGCATCGCCTGAGCATTCTTGCGAGGCGAAACCCCTTCCCGGCGATGTTCTGCAGTCAATGCAAGGTGCACGCGTATGGAGGCGCCGCGCTCGTTGAGATTCAGTTGCAGGTGGATGTGCTTTAGTGTTTGTTCCTATGGAGAATGCAAAAGGATTCGGCAGGCAGCGAAAGAGCTGTATAAATGGAAACATAAAATCCTTGCTCATGTGTTTTAGTCACTGTCAAAAATATAATGATCGCTTCTTAAAAAAAGAAAAAAAAAAAAAAAAAAAAAAATAAAAAAAAAAAAAAAAAAAAAAAAATATATATATATAAACAAAATAAATAAATAAAAAATAAGTAGTGTTATCGTAGCTTTCCTCTGAAGGAAGCATAAACAAAGGGAAAGCTTTTTTTTTAGCTTAATGTTAGTACTGGTAAAAATCCTTACCTCGAGAGAGAGAGCAAGGTATTCTTTATAAAAATGAAATGAGTGGTCGAGTAACGAGAGCGCTATGATCCTATTAATAATGAGAACCACAACTGAAATAATTCGACAATAATGGTAACAGCTGAATGATGGACGACTGATGATACCTTTATCATGTTTGAAATATCGAGCAGATTCTTCATCCATACGCGAAACCATTAATGTTTTCTCGTTCCAAGAAACATTTTAACAAATCATAGGCTTCATTTATCCCTCATATGCATGAATCTTGTTCCTTTTGTTGTTGCTGATCCTCTGATGTTCGGCTTAGTGCGGTGGAAACTGCTGGTTGAGATTTTGTTCGACCAACTTAACCATTCTTGTATTTCTCTGTAAACTCTAACTTTAATTGTGGCCCGAAAGTTAGTCTGGAAACAGCAGGTTCTAAAGGAACAAAAAGATATCAGCTTCGAAATGAAAATAACGCGGAAAAAGATGTGAAGGAACAATCGCAATGTGTCCGACTAATATCGTATTCACCAGAATTTTTCCCTTTTTTGCTACCGGCTTCAGTAACCTGTGAATACATGAACCAGTTGGCTAGTGTTGTTATCATAAATATTTCCACCATTGTTTAGATTCCTGCTACCTCCCCCTTGCCTCCTCCTCCTGCTCCTCCTCCTCCTCCTCCTCCTCCTCCTCTTCCCCTCCCCTCTCTCTCCCGCACTTCCCCTTCCCTCAGTCCGTCCTACCACACCCCTTCTGCTCCTCCCCGTCCCACTCTGCCCCAGAGGTGCTCCCTCCCTTCCCAACATGCTCCGTAAACCACACCTTCGTTGGAATGTGTAAAGAAAATATACTGTCAAAATTTCCATTCCACGGGCGTGAAGGAAAATCAAAGGAT
>BOPN01005155.1:7500-10000 GCA_017312705.2 Penaeus japonicus | reverse complement strand
CCATTACTCTAACCTTACCGTAAGTAGATTACCTGTTTCCCCAGCTTTACCATTATTTCATTACACATTTACTTCATTTTCTACATCATTCTTATCAACCCTGCTACTCAGAATGAGATTTGTGGAGCTCTCTTATTTTTGGCTTTGAGTTAACTGTGCGCTGAATTATTGTAGGAAAATAATTGAATTTTGAAATTATAAAATAATAATCATTCAGTATTCGTCCTCAGCAAAGCAATCTTGATTCAATTTTCTGTATACAGTTGCTGTTATCTGTTTAGTCATTCGTTTATTATGTTAGCCAACTTTATGCGACACTTATTCGCTGTTAGTGTAATTCTTCGCCTGCTGATCAGGGGGACATTGACATCCCGTTGATTTTTTCCGTTTTATCTTATTTCATGATAGATATTGCTTTGGTAGATGATTTGCTGATATTCATCAATGCAGCACTGCATTTCCTTTTTCACTGAACTAATACTCATAGCAAGTTTCTGACCTCGAGCATTTATTTTTCATAAATGCACTGCTTATTCCTCTCTCCGACCGCCCCCCCCCCCTCCTTCTCCCTGCCCGAGGCCGGTCCCTATTAACATCCCGCGCTCGTGACCGCCATGCATTTCTTGTTAGCGTCGTGCAGTCGCCGCTGCGTAGTGACCCAGTGTGTTGTATTGCAAACGTCGCGTCAAATTATGTTCATTCGCATTCGGTGGAAATATAATTTATAGGGCGGGGCACTTTTTTGCTTTCTTTTTTAATATTTCCCCTCCCTGTACAGTTGTCAACAGAAGCAAAAAATCGAGTATCAATCAACCTGATTGACTGACCGAAAATTTTGACAGAATTTGCAATTGCTTTTGTCCGCCCCCCTTTACCCCTGAATACTAAAGTGCACATTATTGCAATCATTTTTATGGCGATTAATTCAGATTTGCTCATTTCAACCGTGACGTCACAAGGGTGTCTCTCCCTGTGACGTCACAAATAGTGAGGACTGGCAAAAGTTAGCTGTTTGATAATCCTATCTTAATGTTGATGGGAATTAATGCCAATAATCCAGCATCAATTCCAAGGTGATTAAAGAAGCGTCGTGAGATCTAGAGAGATACAAATGTCTGAAAAACGACAAAAAAACAAAAACAAAAAAAACTGTGACACGCACGTCCATATACACACAGAAATATCAATTTATATACACTTATACATATACATGTATTTTTACATGACCATTCTATTATTATCAAAATTATTGTTATTGTTATTATTATTATTATTATCATTATTATTATTATTATTATTATTATTATTATTATTATTATTATTATTATTATTATTACATATATCTATATACATATACATATATATATATATATATATATATATATATATATATATATATATATATATATATATATATATATGTATATATATATATAAATATATATATTTATAAATATATATATATATATATATATATATCAAGTATAAAAGCCATAAACGTCAACCCTATCATTAAGACACCTACAATAGAGTTCTTGATGCTTATTTGTTTTTTGGAGGATGTAATTCCCTTATATGGAATCCGATCGCCTAAAAGCGATTCGCTTATTGTTGCGGCGAGGCTCTTGATTCAATCGTTTATATTCGAAAGGATTAGATCTCAATGATATGTGTTTTTGTGACTGCTGAAGCGAGACTGTTGATTTAATCGCTTATATTTTGGAGGTTTTTAGATAAAATTCGTAAGGATTAGATAGTAAAGATGTCGATGTGTGTTTATATAAGCGAATGTATCTATCCGCGAGTCAGTGGTAGAGGAGCATAGGAAACTGAACATAATCAGCCATTCGTACCTCTGCCTACGTTTGCTAATCCGACTGGCTTTTTAACAAGTTTCTTTTTAAGAAGATAGAGAAGGAAGTATCGCTGTCATACACACACACACACACACACACACACACACACACACACACACACTCACAAAGACACACACACAGACTGATATAAACATAAATAGATTGAAAGATCTTCCGAGCTCGCAATGTCAACTGCTTGTTCTAAAGGAGATTCCTTTGCATTATGTTATTCAAGCCTCTCCTCAGACACGTCAGGGGTCTCCCCCAGCCGCATGTCTGCCTTCATCCAGTCCTTTGACAGAAAATCCATAAATGTTTTATTATCATTAGAGCTAACATTGCCTCTGCTAAAACACTAGCCTCCCTCTTTCTCCTTTTCACTACTTTACTCACAACCCCTTTCCTCTATGGCTTTCCGACCTGTTGAAAAGAAAGAATGAAAGGGGTAAAAACAAGAATAAAAGGGAAAAAAGAAGAAGAAAAGAAAGAGAAAACATATGCCAATGAAGGGTTGGTTCCCGTTGTCTGTTTATCTGCCCATCTATCTTTTTGTCAGAGTGTCTGTTTGTCCGTCTCAGCCTCTTTCTCTCCCTCCCCCTTTCTCTAGTTCTCTCTCTCTCTCTCTCTCTTTTCTCTCTCTCTCT
>BOPN01005154.1:50320-55320 GCA_017312705.2 Penaeus japonicus | reverse complement strand
CAGATGGAGGGATAAGTTATTTTACGGGCGTTGGAGTGTGTGATGTTGTACGTTTTATCCTCGACAATGCATTGTTGGTAAGAAATATAACGCAACGAAACTGATCAAGTTAACAGTCGTATTACGGACAAATCATTTTTATTGGTATCATTAATATTATTTGCATTTTTTTATCACTGTCATTTTCATCATCCTGCTACGACTTTTATTATTGTCATAATCATCACCCATTGTCATTGTCCTCCTTCTCCTTCTCTTCCTTCCTTCCTCCAACTTTTTTCTCTTCCTCCTCTCCTCTTTCTCTTCCTCCCTTCCTCCTCCTCCTGTCCTCTTTTTCTTCCTCTTTTTTTTCTCTCCTTCTTCTCTTCCTCTATCTCGTCCTTCTTCTTCTTCTTCCTCCTCTTCCTCTATCTTGTCCTCCTCTCCTTTTCCTCTTTCTCGTCCTCCTCCTCCTCTTTGTGATCATCACCAACATCCTTATTGTAATTAGCTTTAGTTCCTCCTTCAGCGGAGCTACGGCGCTGAGACTTCCGTAATTCATAGAAAACGGAATGTAATACAGATTCTTTCTTTTTTTTTCTAGCATAATACTCTTCTTCGGAATTTGTTTAACATCTCTTCTGGCAGACGATAATCGATGAAACCGAGGCTGGAGCCAATATCTATTTCCAGGAATTTGAAAGCTGTGTCTTCTCTCGATCATGTGAGCGAGCACAAGCAAACGGAGACAATGAATGCAAGACGAAAAAACAAAACAAAACATATTATTCGAGTACGGAGAAACGCGCCGATACACATTCGTGGGGACACACGTGTTGCTGCGTATGTATAATATGAAAGGACATATATTCACTTAGAAAACAAGGTTGGAGCATTGACATTTTGGCACAAAACACACACACACACACACACACACTCACACACATCCACACACACACACACACACACACTCACACACACATCCACACACACACACACACACACACTCACACACATCCACACACACACACACACACACACACACACACACATTCACGAGCATAACACTAAACATTACTTATTTCAGTTATGAATTGAATTTACTTCGTTTCCAATATCTACCTGCAAATATCAAATATAGATATCCTATATTCAAGCAAGTAACCTATTTAGCTTTAACACCGATAAACTAAAATATATATATATTTTTTCAAATCCTAACAACCTTTTGCTTTTTATTATGTTATTATTGATATTACTATTATTGTTTTTGTTGATGTTACTATAATCATTATGATTATTTTTTTGGTTTTGTTCTTATATTTTCATTAGTATTGTTCTCATCATTATTATCATTATTATTGTTCTCATCATTATTATCCATCATTACTATCATCATCATTATTGTCATTATTATAATTATCCTTATCGCTATCATTGTCATTATCAATGTCATTATCATTATCGTTATCATTATCATTATTTTTATTGTTGTTGGTGATGCTGTTGGTGTTGCCTTATTATTAGTAGTATCATTAATATTACTATCTTCGTTAGGACTAATGTTATTATTATCATTATCACCATTATCATTGCTCTTGTTATATTTATCATGGTTACTGTTTGTATTATAACTATTATCAATTTATTATTTTCACATTGATTAAATATCATGCTACCTATTGCAGACATGGACCTAATACTCTCCTAATGGTTCTTGCAGTCTCAAACATTCATGGTTTTTGCAACCAGCTTCCTAATTTGTAAACTTAAAAAAAAAAAAAAAAAAAAAAAAAAAAAAAAATCTTATGGCTCCAGTAACAATTAATATCATAAACATTTCTTTTTGACGATTCCACATTCTTAACATTTGGCAAGAATGTTCAATCACTTTGTCTGTTTGTAACTTCGTATCCCACAGTAGCTTAGTTTTCCCATTATCCAATACTTGTTGTCTGCTGTGGTCACACCACTTATCGGTAGCTTCAAATCCATATTTCTTTCTAGTGTAACTTAGTTGTTACTATATCATGTCGCCAGGTTTTATAACCTTTTGGGACAATATATTGCACTCTGGTATTATATGCTTTATTGTCTCGTTCATTTCGCAACATAATCTGCTTACACTACTTATATATTTTTTAACAATGTATTTCCTAACTGCTCTTGTGCTTAGGGTTTGATCTTGTCATACAACTAGCAAAATTTCCCTTTTTTTTATTCATATCCCTTTGCTTAAACAGCCAAATGACTGATTCTATATTTTGAAAAAAAAACAAAAAAAAACAAATGTACTTTTTTTCTATCCTGATTGAACCTCTGCCTCCGTCTCTTCTGCTAACGCAAAATCTTTCTATAGCTGACGGTGGGTGACCTTTGACCTTAACATTGACCTGTATACTGTCAGGAATTTCTCGCTTTCCTATCCATACTCTCTATTTTCTTTTATCCACCTTATTAGTCCTTCATTTTATCTGATTATTGAAACTACTCTGCTATTCATTGCATTGAGTGTATTTCTTCCATTTTTTCTTCCATGGCTGCATTCTTCATTCTCTATGCTTCCAAAACATCCATTTACATTACACCTTGTTTCATTGTTTTGGATATTTATATACGTTTCCCTTTTCATTATTGTAGTGAATTATCCCCTGGTATCAGGCGGGTCATCCCGCAGATTTCGGGCCGCCTGTCCCCTGACGTCACAAGAAAATCTACGGACTTTTCCGCCCTGCAAGAGGATTTGGTTTTGCTGTTCTGCGTGTGTGTGTTTGTTTTTAATAAGAATAAAGTGTGTTTTTATGTTCCTTTGACTTACCTTTCCGATTGTTCCGTGTTCTTCGTCTACATCTATATTACTATTATTCTACACAACAGTACTTATACATTACTTACCTTATATTCTTTACTTACCTTCCCTTGATCTTGTCTCTTTTCCTTCGACTATAACACCTTACCTTCATTTTTCATCTGTTTATCTCTTCGTGTTTTCTCTCGTTTCTCCACACGGATCCCTTCTTTCAGCTTTTCCTGCTTTCCTGTTTTAAGTCTTTTATATGCCCATTTTTTGCATGTTTTATTTTTAGTTTTATTTTATGTATTTTAAGTTTAATTTTAAAGACACACTTTTACACTCAATTACAAATTATATGGAATTATGGATAAAACCTCACCATAAGCGCGGGAAACTGCCACATAAAAGGTCAGGCCAGGGCAGATAAGAAATTTTGGAAATTAAAGTAGAAAAGATGGGTGAAAAATAAGACAAATAGCACAAAGATAAGTGGGAAAAGGAAAACGAGTGAGAGAAATTAAAGAGGTAGGGCAAGACCACCTGGTTGTTTAAGTGAGAGAGGGTTCCTAGACTTGTGAAGTGGCAGACGATTTCTGGATTATTACCTGGCTGACAGTCTCTCGTGCTGTATGGTTCTACCCCCTTTTATTTTTTATTTTTTATTAAGTGTATGGTGTGTTGTTCCTGTATATTGGTTTTGTTCGGATGATTGTGTTAATAAATGTATAATATGGATTCTCCCCTTTTTATGTTGCCCTTTTAATCGGCCAGGTGAAGTTTATTTTAATGGTGACTACGGGATAAGTTTTCTTTTCTTTACACCCGAGAGTCATCTTATTGAAAAGCGTCAAACCCACATTTAGTAATGACGCGTATTTGGGTAACACGCTACCAAACTTAACATCAATAAAAACTCTACGGAGTTTATTAATCACCCACTACAATTTTCAATTGAAACAGAGATGACTAAACCATCAAGCTTTTTCTCTTTTACAGGTGTACGTCTTGTTCCTAAGTCGTATTCTGTTTTCATTCTTCCAAGAACTTGAGGTAAAGGAGAAGCTGTGACAAGTTGTCTCCTTAACATGTTCCCCTCCCAAATTTCACAGTACAAAGAGACTGTCCACTCGCTATTTGTTCAGTTTCCTATGTCATACTCATTTCTAAAAAGCAATTGATATTGTCTGCAATCATAATCCAAGAGTGTGGTATCATATCATAATACTTATTTATAATTTGTCCATCCTTTGGATATCCCAGTCAGCCTCCCCTTGCGATATCATATGATCATCTTGTCTATAACCGATTAATTAATCGTTCCTCATAATTTTTTTCCCTACAACCTCTCTGTTCAAGGGGGGCGTGAACTCCTATGTCTCCTGATGTTGACATATATCTTCAGGCACTATTCCGGTACCCAGTTTCCTTAGTAATAGTAGGCAGGTTATTGGTTTATAGCTGTAGCTTTTTCTATAGCTATGACATGCTATATGAAGAGCGAGTCCTAGAAACGAGGCTGAATGTTTGAAATTTAGAATGGAATTTTTGCTATTTTCTCTAAATGAACAGAAATTTGCATGAGAAATGAGGGTAATAAAAACTAACAATTATCTGTCAAAACTGAAAATAGAGGAGATAAGATTGATGATTAATGAATCTCTCAAAGAAAGAAAACAAATGAAGAAATAAAAATTAGGGAAGAAAGCGATGTCAAGAAACTCAGACAAATAGTTTGGAATAGACAATGGACGAAAGACGTGTGGAGAAACCAGAAAAGAGGAACAACTTCACACTGAAGGAAAGCCAGCGAATCTTAGATCTTCGGACATAAAGAAAATAAATAATATCGATTGATAGATAATATCAACCGACGAACAGTTAGTTTCTGTGCCATTGTAGAATTTGGACGAAATCACCCAAGTGCATAAAAAGGTAGTTAGAAAGGTTGTAGCGAATGAAGCGGTACGTAACAGAAACACACGTAGAAACCGTAACCAAAAGTGGAAAAGAAGTATAGAAAGATATTACACAGAGAGATAATAAGCTAACGACCAAGATAGCTAAGCTGAAGGGACGAGAAAAGACGTGAGGAATTGGTATTGTGGTTGAGAACTAAGATAGCGACCTGTTGTTGCCATTATCATCATTATTGTTATCATCATTATCATTATTATTATTGCTATTGTTATTGCTGTAAGTAATGTCATTGCTAATATTATGATTATCA
>BOPN01005154.1:35320-40320 GCA_017312705.2 Penaeus japonicus | reverse complement strand
CACACACACACACACACACATATATATATATATATATATATATATATATATATATATATATATATATATATATATATATAAATGATCATGAAAAACTTAAAAAAGCAAAATATAATCTTTCCAATTTTATGATAATGAGACTCTCTCACTCTCTCACTCACTCTCTATCCCACTTCTTCATTCTTTTCACGACACAGACACATACGAACGCACAAACGCACCCACGCAACATCGCCTCAACATGATATTCATTCCCACGGACCAAATCACCTATCGCATTACCCACAAACGCTTTCTTCACTGTTCCTAGTCTTTACAACCTATTTCTCGAGCTCGTAAACTTTTATGTCGACAGTTTGGTATCGTCTGTCCTGCCAAGTACTTCCCTGAGCCATTTTCCTTTTTTTTTTCTTTCTTTTTTTTCGAAATCTCTTTGAAAAGGATCTTTTTTGCATTGATCATTCAGAACCGGAGAGATATGAATTTTCGAGTTCGTAAAACGTGTTTCATGACTTTGTACTCAATGGCGAGGTTCATGAATCCGTGAAAAGTCTCGTTCTCTGAATAACGCCCGGAGTTCTGGACTCCCTTGTTGGATTCTGGTTTAGTGCATTGTTTATGGCTGGGATTGCATAAGATGCAAGCTTTGGCGAGTGTTTGGATGTGTGTGTGTGTGTGTCTTTGTATCACCAGATGTACGTGAAGGCGCGTGGATTCAGAGATGCGTATATATATACACACGTGCGTACACACACACACATACACACACACACGCATATATATTTATCTATATATATATATCTATCTATACATACACACACACACACACACACACACACACACACACACACACACACACACACACACACACACACACACACACACATATATATATATATATATATATATATATATATATATATATATATATATATGTACATGAATAATAACTAGATAAGATGAATATTACCATGTTTTAACCGTTAGCTAAAAATAACTTTTGTTAATAAAATCGAAAACGAGCCAAATGAAGAATGTTAATCTAATAATTATATTTGATGTTGAGACTCAAAAAATAAAGACGAACATAGAAAACGAAAAGACAAAAACAAAAAATAATTTGCAGTTTTCTTCACTAATACCCATAATAGGTCTTTCTCTAGAATGCAACACATTACGTCATATGTGAATCGACGTGTTTTCCATAACGAATTCAGCAAAGTTGCAGGCAAATTGCTGAGGAAATATTGGAAATAAGAACAAAATGTGTATTGTGGAACCGTCACCGCACTTTAATTGAAAACAATGAAGGGGAAACGAGGCTCTGCCGGAATACAGCGAGAGGAAATAGAACAGAGGGGAGAATGCCTCAGAAGATATGATGCGAGGGAAGTGGGGGCGAATTCACAAACATACGCAAATTAAGAGAAGGAATATGTGTGTGTATATATATATATATATATACACATATATAATATATATATATATATATATATATATATATATATATATATATATATATATACATATATATATATATATATATATATATATATATATATATATATATATATATATATATATATGTGTATATATGTATATATATATATATATATATATATATATATATATATATATATATATATATATATATATATATATATATACATACATATATATACATATATATATATATATATATATATATATATATATATATATATATATATATATATATATATACATATATATGTATGTATGTATATGTGTATAATAATGACATATCTTTTATATGTATATGTACATATATATATATATATATATATATAAATATATATATATATATATATATATATATATATATATATATATATACATACATATATATATATATATATATATATATATATATATATATATATATATATATATATATATATATATATATAGATATATATATATATATATATATATATACATACATATATATATATATATATATATATATATATGTATATATATATATATATATATATATATATATATATATATATATATATATGTATATATATACATATTTATATATATATATATATATATATATATATATATATATACATATACATACATATATATATATATATATATATATATATATATATACATACATACACACACATGTTCATGAATATACACATAAATAATATTTTTCCAACCCTAACTTTAATTTGGTATTATGAATACATTTATAGACTTATTTCTTCTTTCTTCGCTGTCCTTGTATCTGTGTCCCTCTTGCATCATGCACTTGCCATGAATATGTTGATCAAAAGATTCGTATAGTGTGCCCATTTCATCATAGTCTCTTGTTTGCTTGCTCTCCCTCGAGTTGCATATGCATATTTCACATGAGCTCGCACCTTGAAATATGTAAGCATGGAATGAGGTGAGGGAATTTAGGTGGTGTTGTCTCTGTTGCTATTTTTACTGTTGTTTCAACACTCTATTGCTTTTTTTTTTTTTTTTTTTTTTTTTTTTTTTTTACTGCAAGGATTATCACATTGTCAGTGTCATCTGTGTGATAACCTCTTAATACCTCTTTATCATTATTATTCCGTTTGATATTATGATCATAGACATTGTTGTTTTTATCTCTATCCTTGTTGACTAGTAAAATGATTACTTTAAATTGTCATAATAATGATAATGGGGATAAGGATGGTTATGATAATGTTTATGATGAAAAAAATAACAGCACCATTGATAATGATAATGATAAGAATAATTGTAATAACACGATAATAATGATAAGGATGATTGTAATACCACGATAATAATGATATTTGTAATAATAATGATAATGATGATAATAATAATAATGATAATAATAATGATAATAATAATGATAATAACAATAATAATATTAATAATAATAGTAAAATGATGATGATAGTAAAAGCAACTTTCTTTTGGAGAAAAAAATGAAATAAGAAAATAATAAGATAAAACACATGATAGAAGAGACATGTGGACGAATGTTGAATGTACAGCGGTAGGCTTTTGATTGCAGAAAAGAGCTTCTATGAGAACAGATGGGCATACGTGAGAATGAGAAGTCGGGGGAGTAAATGAGTTAAAATTGAGGCAGGACTCCGACAGGTTAGCCGTCTGGTAACTCAATTGTTTCACATCCCCGTGGTCGGCAGATCGATTCCCGTCCAAACTGGTGGGTTTCCAGTGTCACCTGGCGGTTACTGACGTAGCTGGGCACTGCGTTGGGTAAGGACCAAGCTTAGATCGAGTCAACACTCGTTGGCACATTCTCTCACTAGTCAGCACACGCTGACACAGGCGGGCTCGCCTCAGTGCATACAAGCCCGGCGTAGCATCTGCTCCGCAAATCTGGCTTATCCTTTATTCTTATCCGACAAGGTGGTGTTATGTCTCCATGACTGTTTAATAGTCTTACGGAAGGAACAGCGAGGGAGATAAGATAAGGTGATATATAGAATAGGGTTATGAATCAGTGCAGGCTATCATTGCCATTGTTATTATTGTTTTCATTATTTTGTTATCATTAATATTAGTATTATTAGTATTGTTATCATTACCATTATTATTACTATCATTATCATCATTAATATGATAATAATAATAATAATAATAATTGCTATTACTGTTATTATCATTATTATCATTTCACTACATTCTCTGGATTGATGTTATAACCAGGTTAATTGCCACAATAGGGGTCACAACCAGTAGCCTTGGGTATTACATCTCATCTAATTAGTTTATTTCCAACACGTTTCTGATCACCCTTGCAGTCAAGCAAACAAGTTTGTCTTTTTTGAAGGCTTTCCACTGTGAGATGTAACACTTCTTCGAGTGCCGAGTCAGGACCTGACGTTGGCTCTCATGCGTCTGAAGCCAGCTTGATGACGGTCAGGGTAGACCTGTTGACGATCTTTTGGCTTCATTTGCATGACTGTACAAGGGAAAAGTTCTGGAGTAGTTTCCTGTTGCTTTCTCCAGCAGCAGTAGTCTTCACAAGACTGGTGACCCTGGCTAGTGTCTCTAACTGGAGAGATCCTTCGCCCACTTATCAAAATTATTCCGACACTGTCCCGAGAGCTCCGATAACTACATGAATCACATCCTTGCTATCTCGTATTTCAAGCTGCTATATCTTCTCATCGTCTTTCTTTTCATTTCTTCTTTCGAATGGGCGTGATGAATCTATCAAACTGGGTTTTCTTAATCTTGTTTTCCACCACTATGATATCAGGTCTGTTATGCTCCAAAACTTTTTTCAGTTTTTATTAAAAAATCCAACAAAATCTTACACTCTTCCGACTCCCAAACATTCTTAGGATTTTACCATTTTTCTGATCTTTCTCATAGATTCCAGTTGATTGCTTTAGTTACATTGTCGTGTCTAATCTTTCTAAATATAATTATAGTTGTTATGAGTTTCATTATAATGATTATCATTATCATCTACCTTATTACCATAATTTTGATTATTATAGAAATGATAGTAATGTTCATGATATTTGTAATAAGAATAGTAATGATAGTAATGATGATAGTAATGATGTTAATAATAATGGAGTGATACTAATGAAAATAATAGTTATTTGATAATGAAAATTATGATAACGATAATGAAAATAACAATGATAATGATACTGAAAATAATGATAATGATGTTATTGAAAATTATAATAGTTATGATATAATCATTAATGATAATCATCATGATGACAAACATAATAACAAAAATCATGAGGATGATAATTTAATTTGCATCTCATTACTTCAAAATAACCACATAGTTTTAGAATTGCAAATGTGACCATCAATACTTTCCTGCTCTTCCTTTAATGAATTTAATGATTGAGAGATTTTCAAATCTCTTTAGCCTTGAGGTCGTTAATGCAACGAACGTTTTTAAACTCTTCATGTCATTACGATACAATATTAAATCCTGACCAATG
>BOPN01005154.1:20320-25320 GCA_017312705.2 Penaeus japonicus | reverse complement strand
CAAGCATATCTGTAAATGAAAGTACAGTGAAACGTATTCAGAGCTGGGTAGAAGAAAAGGAATATTCAAATAGCACACTTAGAAAATTAAGTTCTGTATGCCTTACTTTCGCTCAATTCCATGGGGTTCTACTTAAGTGAAAGAGGTCTTTGGGTCTCACCTTTGCTTTCAGATATCCTTTGAGTGGTCTCGTGAGCGCTCGCTCTGTATGCGTGTGTACGCGTGGGTCGGAGAGAGAGAGAGGGAGAAGGAGAGGGAGAGGGAGAGGGAGAAAGAGAAGGAGAGGGAGAGGGAAAGGGAGGGGGAGAGGGAGAGAGAGAGGGAGAGGGAGAAGGAGAGGGAGAAGGAGAAGGAGAGGGAGAGGGAGAGGGAAAGGGAGGGGGAGAAGGAGAAAGAGAAAGAAAGAGAGAAAATGAAAGAGAGAGAGAGAGAGAGAGAGAGAGAGAGAGAGAGAGAGAGAGAGAGAGAGAGAGAGAGAGAATGTAAAAGAATGAAAAAAAAAGATAGATAGAGAGAGAGAGAGAAAGAAAGAATGAAAGAGAGAGAGAGATAGTGAGAGAGAGAGAGAGAGAAAGAATGAAAAATAATAAAAAAGAGAGAGAGATAGATAGAGAGAGAGAGAGAAAGAAAAACAGAGAGAGAAAGAAAGAAAAAATGATAGAGAGAGAGAGAGAGAAACAGAGAGAGAAAGAAAGAATGAAAGAGAGAGAGAAAGAGAGAGAAAGAGAGAGAGAAAGTAGGCAAAGATAGACTACGAAGACTAGATAGCATTAATCTACAATAATAAGCCATAATTCTTTGTTTGATAAAAAGGAATTTGTCGCTTTTTCTTCCGAAAGAAATTGTATATCTACTATGAGAGAAACACCTGTGTGTGTTTTTCATTATTGTTTTTATTTGAACTTTTTATTTGTTATTATTATTCTCTTTGTTTTTTGTTAATAAGAAAAAACGGTTTATTATTTCTCTCACGTGTCATCTTATACTTCTTTTATACTTCATAAAATGATGATAATAATGATGATGATGATGATGATGATGATGATGATGATAATGCTGCTGCTGCTACTGCTGTTGATGGTGATAATAATTGTGAGGATAATGATAAAAAAATAATGATAATAATGATGGAAATGGCAATAACAATCATGTAAATAATGATAATGAAAATGATTATGGTAGTAATAGTGATGATAATGATATTGGTAAGAAATGTAATAACGATAATAGCAATAATATTGATAAATAAATATAACAATGATAATAAATATATATATATATATATATATATATATATATATATATATATATATATATATATATATGTATATATATATATATATACTCGACCAATTATTGTAGTGTGATGACAAAGATGATAATGATGATAATAATGATACTAAAACTGACGACAAAGTTAAGATAAGAGAGAGAGAGAGAGAGAAAGAGATAGGGATAGATAAAAATAGATAGATAGATAGGTAGAATGAGAGTAACGAATGATTACGTAGGTATTCCCACCCACTCTCCCGCTCTATGTCTACTCTCATCTGCCTCTCATCCCCCCTCCTCTCTCTCTCTCTCTCTCTATCTATTTATCTCTCTCTCTCTATCTATCTATTTATCTCTCTCTATATATATCTATCTCTCCTCCCCGCCAGTGCACATCCTCCCTGCATTCCTACCCTTCTCTCCTTCCACCTCATTCCCTCGCTCACTAACTCTCCGGCCTGGCAAATAACAGTCGTAATAACTTCGACTCAGCCTCCAACACGAGCTTATTAACGCTGAGACTAATAACATTTATTCTCTAACAACAAAAGACCGGCTGCCAATTCGGCTTTTCGGGATAATTTCGCCGGAAATCAGACACGGCGTGGTGATCGATCGGGTAGGAACACAATATGCACGTAATGGTAACAGCAGGGTAATGTTAGTTTCAGTGTGGATCTACTGAAGGTGGAATTTGCGTTACGTATAAATGGTGGTTACTTGATCTGCATGTGGGAATAATAATAAAGGAATAATCTTTCTGGTCCTTATTGAAGGAATAATCTTTCTGGTCCTTATTATTGTTGTTCGTTGTGGTAGGGGCAAGGTATGGGTATGATGGGTAGCTACTGATGGCAGTGTTACTGTCGTGGTATTTTATTTCCTGGTCTGAATGAATTTTGAATATCGAATCGCGAATTCCAAATCTTATTTTGTATGAATTGTTAATTCTAAATCATGTTCGTTCTATGTGGAAGTTTTAATAATGTTATTCATTCTGCAGAAATGTTCAAGAGGCAGCACAATAACCAATCTAATATCGCCAAGTACCGCTCTTAATAGAAAATTGTCAGAAAATAATTCGGTAATAAAAAGTACTTCCTCCCCCCCCCCCACACACACAAAAAAAAAAAATACTAAATAAAAAATCTAGACTCAGAATTGCGGCAATTAGTGCCGAAAAAAAAACACAATGGCACTCGATTTCATATATTTGATGAAATAATTAAATTAATTGAAGACGCAAAATGCTCCAAGTGCTCTGTAATATTTGTCTCTTTATCATTCCCATTTGTATCTTTACTTTACTTTACTATTAGGAGATCTGTATTTGGGACTTTCTAAGGTGGTTTATTTCAAAGTATTTTCTACTCATAAGTATGCTGTTGTAAGTGTCAATAATACATAATTGATCAATGTTTATCTATAAGAGTATTATTTTGATTATTGGATAAGTAAGTACTTTCGTATAAATCTTTATGCATTGTTCCTTTTATTTATATAAAACTATATCTGTGCAACTGGCATCCATCCATATATATGTGTCTGATCTATTAGCTATCTATCTATTCATCAGTCTATTTATATATTCATCTATCCATCTATCAACCTATCTTGTGGTCTATCTATCTATACATCTATCTGTCTATCAATCAGTCTATCGATTCATCCATCTATCTATCTGGTTGCCTATCTATCTATACATCTATCTATCTATCAATCAGTCTATCGATTCATCTATCTATCTACCTGAATATCTATTCATCGATCAGTCTATCTACCCATCTAGTTGTCTATCTATCTATCAATTTGTCTATCGATTCATCTACCTATCTACCTGTCTACTTATTTATCTATATGTCTATTTCTTCTACGTATTCTTGAAGTTTGGATTAAATAAATGTGCGAAAGATGATGTAAGTGTTGTAGTCCGTCTTTCTCTTCATTGTGTTTCATATCTATTGCATGTTGCAAAGAGCGAATACTGATTTTTCGCAGCATGATGACTTGGGTGTTGCAACACTCACATGTCTTCACTCTTTTCTTGGAGAGATAGTCTATTGTTGACAAAGATAAACATAATAATCATAGTCATCATCATCATCATCATCATCGTCATCATTATCATCATCATCGTCATTATCATCATCATCATCATTATCATCATCATCACCAACATCATCACCATTATCATCATCATCGTCATAATCATATCATCATCATCATCACCATTATCATCATCATCATCATCACCATCATCATTATCATCATCATCATCACCATTATCATCATCCTCACCATCATCAATATACATTTGTTATATACATAGTATATTTTTGATCTACACATAATATACAGTTGATATAAACTTAACACACAATTTTCTCTTTTATGTATGTGATCTATTTATATCTCTATTCAACAGCCTGTCTATTCACGTGGTTATCTCTCCCTATATTTATATCTATATCTGTCTATCTATCTATCTATCTAATTGTCTGTGTGTATACTTATATATTATTTCACCCATCTATCTATATGTTCATCTATCTAGTAATCTGTCTGTAATCCTATTTAATTTTGATTCTTAGAGAAATTGAAAAGGGGGGGGGGTTAGGATGAGAAAAGAGAAAGAAAATATGGAAGAGAAAGGAAGAGAGAAAGAAAACGATGGGAAAAGAAGGGAAGTAAGAAGAAGGGAGAGGGGAGAAAATAAGAGAAGATAGAGAGGGAAAAAAGAAGAGGAGAAAAGTTATAAAGTGAGAAAAAGATATAAGGGGAAAAGGATGAAATATAAGGAAAGGAAGATAAAGAGGGAAGAGTGAATAAGGGGAGAAGAGGAAAAGAATGAGAAAAGAGAAGAAAAAGAGAGGAAAGAAAAGATGAAGATGTTGAAGTCGGATAAAGAAGAAGGAAATAGGGGAAGACTGAGACAAAGGCAGAGAAGATAACAAAGACGAAGAGGAGAAGAAAGGGAACGGTGAAAAGAAAGGGAAATAAGGATGGGAAAATAACGAGAATAGGGGAGAATAGCGAATAACGAAGAAGAAGAAGAAGAAGAAAAAAAAAAAAAATCCTACTATTCCAAAAAGGAAAGAGAAACGGAGAGTATGGTGAAGTAAAGAATTAAAACAAGGTAGTAGAAGAAGAAGAGGAAGAGGATAAAAGAAGAAAAAGAAGAAGGGGAAAAACAAGAATAAGAAGAGGAAGAGGATAAAAGAAGAAAAAGAGGAAGGGGAAAAATAAGAATAAGAAGAGGAAGAGGAAAAATAAGAAAAAGAGGAAGAGGAAAAACAAGAAGAAGAAGAAGAGGAAGAGGAAAAAGAAGAAGAGGAAGAAGAAAAAGAATAAGAAGAGGAAGAGGAAAAAGAGGAAGGAGAATATCAAAAAGAAGAAGAGGAAGAGGAAAAAGAAGAAAAAGAGGAAGGGGAAAAATAAGAATAAGAAGAGGAAGAGGAAAAAGAGAAAAGAGGAAGAGGAAAAACAAGAAGAAGAAGAGGAGGAAGAGGAAAAAGAGGAAGGAGAGCATGAGGAAAAAGAAGAAGCGAAGGAAGGGGAAAAAGAAGAATAAGAGGAAGAGGAAAAAGAAGAAGAGGAAGAAGAAAAAGAATAAGAATAAGAGGAAGAGGAAAAAGAAGATATAAAAATAAATAAATAAATAAAACGCAAGGAACTTAACCCGGAAAAAAAGGAAAAATAAAACAAACAAACACAGAGAAAACCCTGAC
>BOPN01005154.1:10000-11710 GCA_017312705.2 Penaeus japonicus | reverse complement strand
CACTGGGAATGTGTAATCTCCGTCGGGAATGTGATATCATTGCTGATTATGGTAGCGGAACGGACGATAATTCATCTTGAATTGTCATGTTAATCTTTCCCATTCACGGTTTTTTGAAAGTGTTGCAGGCTGGAGAAAAGTCACGTTGTTTTACCATGTTTTTTTTCTTTCTTTCGTTCTTTCTTTTGGTGGTTTGTTTCCGTTTTTTTCTGGTTTCGTTTTTCTTTCTTATTTTCCTTTTTTTCTCTCTTATGTGTGTGTGTGTGTGTGTGTGTGTGTGTGTGTGTGTGTGTGTGTGTGTGTGTGTGTGTGTGTGTGTGTGTGTGTGTGTGTGTGTGTAGCGAAAAATGTATGCACACATGTTATCAGATATCATGTTAGATTTTGGCAGGTCCTGGCCATGATATGCAAATTAGATTGATATGTTATAGTTCTCATTCGTAAGAGACAAAAGAGGCCATGAATGGAATTATTGGCTTAAGAATTGTTTGCTTATGGTATCAAAACTTTGCACCAGGATATATTTATTCCCAACCTTTTGTTCCTATAGAAAAAAAAAAAAAAGACAATCAAATTAATAACACGAATTAAAGAAAACAGAAAAGCGACGAAGATCAAGATAGCAATAAATTAAAAAGAAAATAGACTTAGAATTTAGATAAAGTAACAAATCAAAACATAAAAAGGGAATTTACATAACGCGACTGAAGACACCAGTCGAGTCGCCAGATAGTCAACTAAGGTCGCAATAAATTAAATAAAAATAGACTTAGAATTCACATACAACATGAAATCAAAACATAATCAGGGAATTTACATAACGCGACTGAAGACACCAGTCGAGTCGCCAGCTAGTCAACTAGGGTCGCAATATATTAAACAAAAATAAACTTAGAATTCACATACAACATGAAATCAAAACATAATCAGGGAATTTACACAACGCGACTGAAGACACCAGTCGAGTCGCCAGCTAGTCGACAAGGTAACCCGGACTTAATGAAAGAGTTGGTACATTCTAAGACATAGAACATTAGTCATGCTAAGAACGGCAGAATGTGGGATTTTGTTGTTGTTTAGGTGTGATTGCTAATATGTGTCTCTTTTATATATTTTTTTCTTTCTCTCTCTCTTTATATACACGTACATGAACATACACGCATGTACATGGATATTTGTATGTATGGATATATAGAGATGTGTGTATGTGTTTGTGTATGTTTGTGTGAATATATGCATGTGTATGTGCCTTCGTATGATGTATATATGTATATACGGTACGTGTGCAATATATGCAAATTAGGATTTTGCGTACATTACCTCGCGCATCTATATTCACATTTGCATACACGCACACGCACGTATTATATACTCGTAATTTATGCATGCTATATACATATACTTACTGATATACACATATTAACATACACTCCCATTTTTACACTTACTGTGTATACTTATATATACACGTAGACATACACGCACACAAGTATATATACTCAACCTTACACAAAATAAACATACTTTATATACTCACACTTACATAGATATACAAAATTTGCATAAATCCACTCCATATACTCACACTTACACAATCATACACACTTTATTCACGCACATTTACACAAAGAAAAGCACGCGTTATACACTCACACTTACAAAACTCGCACACTTTATTCACGCACACTTACACAAAGAAAAGCACGCGTT
>BOPN01005153.1:95000-100000 GCA_017312705.2 Penaeus japonicus | reverse complement strand
TCATCAATATCATTATTATCATTACTATCATTGCCATTTCTACTCTCTTTGCTGTTCATATCATTGGCATTGTCATTGCTATTATTACTATTTGCTGACCAACAATAGCATTATTACCATATGTTTAGCTATTTGGCCAAAATGTATGCAAATCAGCATATCCCCTCGCCACACACCTGCACGTAAACACACACACACACACACACACACACACACACAACCACACAAACACAAATACAAACACACACACATACATACACATACACAAACACACCTAAACACACATCACACTAATATAGCTAACCATAAAACACACAAACACACCCCACTCACAAACACAAACACAAAAACACATATACACTACCAAGCCATATACACATTCATGAAGTGTGAGAGACAGGTGATGTAGGAAAGCTTTCACCTTTCACTCACCTGGATCTAATCACCTTTAATATACAAAGAGCCGGATGACACATATATGGACATATTGGAGACATATAATAGGTCTGTCTGTTTCTCTCTCTCTCTCTCTTTCTTTCTCTCTCTCTCATTTTCTTTCTCTATCTGTCTGTCTCCCTCTCTCTCTCTCTCTCTCACTTTATTTATCTTTTTCTTTATCTCCCTTTCTCTCTCTCTCTCTCTCTCTCTCTCTCTCTCTCTCTCTCTCTCTCTCTCTCTCTCTCTCTCTCTATCTTTTCTACTCTCTCTCTCTCTCTCTCTCTCTCTCTCTCTCTCTCTCTCTCTCTCTCTCTCTCTCTCTCTCTCTCTCTCTCTCTCTCTCTCTCTCTCTCTCTCTCTCTCTCTCTCTCTCTCTCTCTCTCTCTCGCTCTCTCTCGCTCTCTCTCTCTCTCTCTCTCTCTCTCTCTTTCTCTCTCTCTCTTCCCTCTCACTTCTTTCCATTTCTCTCATCTTCTCATCTCTTTCTTTCTCTCTTTCTCTTTCTCTCTCACTTTATTTCTCTTTTTCTCTATCTCCCTTTCTCTCTCTCTCTCTCTCTCTCTCTCTCTCTCTCTCTCTCTCTCTCTCTCTCTCTCTCTCTCTCTCTCTCTCTCTCTCTCTCTCTCTCTCCACACACACACACACACACACAAACACACACACACACAGAACACACACACACACGTATATAAACATATACATAATCTTCGCTTCCGCTAAACTTGATTAAATTCATGACCAGCTGGTTTGGTTGACATGTTACGTAAACTTGACAGGCTTGATATGAAAAAGTGACAGATAGACAAATTGACGGGGTATCATCTAGTGTTTTTATGAATTGACAGTCAACTATACTGGTATTTTGACGAGTCAGCCTACTAATGCTACCAAACATCAGCTTGATCGAATTCTTGACATGTAGAATATCCAAATATTTCGTTGGGACCGATTTCAAAATATCATTTACCTCACTTTACAACTCTACGCTCACTAAAATATTTCTTTACCATAGAACGGCTGGAAACAATGAGTTGAGAAAAGTTCTTGAAAATAAACTTTTGCCACCTACGCCTCTATGCAGCGGCCTCGAGGGGCGCTGAATATTTCATGTTTCACTATTCGAGAAGACGTCACCGAAATGTTTTGGAGAAGCCTAGTTCTTCCTGGAGAGTCAATATGTATATGTATATATATATATATATATATATATATATATATATATATATATATATAGATATATATATATATATATATATATGTATATATGTATGTATGTATGTCTCTCTCTCTCTCTCGCTCTCTCTCTCTCTCTCTCTCTCTCTCTCTCTATCTATCTATCTATCTATCTATATATATATATATATATATATATATATATATATATATATATATATATATATCTATATATAGATACATATATATACATATATATATTTATATATATATATATACATATATATATATATATATATATATATATATATATATATATATATATATATATATATATATATATATGTGTGTGTGTGTGTGTGTATGTGTGTGTGTGTGTGTGTGTGTGTGCGCATGTGTGCGAGTGTGCACACGTATGTGTTTATATTGATATGCAATATTGCAGAATCATAATGATTAGGTACAAAATGATCGCCTTTGATCGTGCGACGCCTCTGGCACTTTATACTCTAACCAGCCGGAATATCACTATACCTTATTTATTCACAATACCATTCACAATCACGCACATTCATTTCACAACTGAATTATTAGCTCGCAGGTACATTCTCTAGCTTCTAATTGCAGGAGTGATCTTGCAATCAACAAAGACTTCAAGCCCAACATTACGTTAGCATAAGCAGGGCCGATCTTCTCAGTCACTATCCCCGCGTGACACACATCATCACGTTCACATACTGCACGTACCGATGCCGACACCATCACCACACCGTCACGTCGTATCTCAGTTAGCGTGGAACCAGACGCAGCCAGCCACCTCTTACGAATTTTATATCTATTTTATCTATTTCAACTTTTCAGATATTTGCATACATACCATACGACGTGGATCGTAAATGTACAATGTTTACTTATATTTTCGTCTTACTTTTTGATACGTAAATCTCTACGATGTATATAAATATTTTTTGATTATTGATATATTCAGTATTAATATTACATCAACCAGTATCACAGACTATCACTTTAATGTAGTTGATATCAAAGCGTGGATATCTATCTGATGCAGCTACGGAATTATACAGTACTTGAGATTGCGTGTATGTTTAGCTGTGTGTGTGTGTGTTGTGTGCGTGTGTGTGTGTGTGTGTGTGTGTGTGTGTGTGTGTGTGTGTGTGTGTGTGTATGTAAGTATATATATATATATATATATATATATATATAATTTTTTTTTTTTTTTTTTTCATCATGTCTTTGTTAGATACTAAGGCTTTCTATGGTTTCATATCAAAATTTGCTGCTTATGACGATGATGATGATAATGATACTGCTACTTCTAATAATTAAGATGAAAATAGTAATGATAATGTTAATAACAAGGATAATGATTGTAAGTATGATAATAATAATGATGGTGATAATAACAATTATGATGATAGTAATAAGGACAATGATGTAATAATGATAGTAATATTGATAATGATAATGACAATAATGATGATAATTATGATGATAATGATAATAACGTGGAGGAGGAGGAAGAGGAGGAAAAGGAAAAAAATAGAAGAAAAGGAGGAAAGTAAAGAAGATGAAAGAGGAATAAAGGTATAAGTAAAAAATGAATATGTTCATTATACAAAAAATCTAATGAAGATTGAATGAAAACAGGGGATAGAAAGAAAAGAAAACGAAAAAGATGAAGAAGAAGAAGAAGAAGAAGAAAAATAAGAATAATAAAAAGAAAGTGGAGAAGGAGAACAACAACAAAATAAAATAAAACGAAGAAGAAGATGCTGAGGAAGAAAATAAGAAAAAAAAAGTGAAACGAAGAAGATGAAGAGGAAGAGAAAGAATAAGAAAAGAAAACGAAGAAGATAAAGAGAAAGAGTAAGAAAAAAAACAAAGAAGAAGAGGAAGAGGCACAAGAAAAGAAGGCAGAGCGTATAAAAGGAAAAAAAAAAAAAAAAAAAAAAAAAAAAAAAAAAAAAATAATAATAAAAAAATAAATAAATAATAATAACACATCTCGATATTAGAAAAAAAAATTGATTCCACCCAGTGTCTGTCTACATTTCCCGCCAACACCCACTACACTCGCGGCCACTCCCTTTGGGTTTCTGTTGCCAACTGACCAGTACACCTCAGGGAGACTTAGTATATAATTTTCCCGCCGATTAATTAAGATCTGGTGCATTTCAAGAGTATAATTTTTCATTTATTCATTTCTGTTCTGTGTTTAATCGTGTTGGTACCTAACCTTACCAGTCCACCGGAGGAAGTGTGTTCGGAAAATCAGTAATTCAAATCTCGTTTGAAGAAAAGGAAAATTAGGAACAAAGAACAGCCACTCCCTCCCCCTCCCCCTCCCCCCCTCCCCTCCCCGTTTTGTAAGCACGTTTGGAAGAAAATGAAAACTCCCGACTATTAAAAGCGGGACGTTGGCAAGGCAGAGCCAAGGGGAACCTAGCCACATGGTCGAAATCTCACCTCTAAACCTATAGGAAACTCGACCTTTCACGCGGAAGGTTTGCATTGCCTCTCGCCTTTCGCCCCCGAGCCACCAGCCAGTAATAAGCGAGAGGTGCAGGGATTAAATGCCACAGAAATTACGCCGGGCCAAACACTTGCGCCAATCTGTCATAATCATTGATCTGGGAGCGCGTGATCCAGGTGGAGCAGGGGGCCGTGGGATGGGGGGGAGGGGGTAATGAGGTAATTTCTCTTATATATATAAACACTTTCTCACTCAGATTCACTTAGTTGTAGATACTATACGATGTATTTTTCCTTGAAATTTTAGTTAGTTTTAGTTTTACGTTGTATTATTATTTTCAGGCGTTCTTTGCAGATTTCAGTAGTTTAATCGTCTGTAAAAAGTTTTCATAAATATTGCTGAGACTTTTAGTACAAATGAAATGATGTTGATGACTACGAAAGGGGCAAGTATAATATTGTTAATTAATTACTACCTATCAGCTGCAGGGATATTTCAATGTTTACTATAGTCCTTGCTTTAAGGATAGAGATTCTTTCCGTTTTCTGTAAAATCGACGAAACACAAAATGAACTTAATTCTTCGGATTACCTCCAGTAATTATTTCATTCCAGCGTTTATTCACAGCTTACTACTCCATTTCCAACTCCTTACACTTCACCTTCCGTCCTAAGAGGAACAACCCTTACTAATATCACCTCATAAGACTTGCATCCACTCTTTAAACTCTTTCTTCAGCCGAGAGAAAACAATCAACGATGGATAAGTTACCTCTCCTTTCCCTTTCCCAACATGGTTTCCTCGAAGGAGCGGAGGGAGAAAGTAAAATCAATTACCTACTCCACAAACTATAAGACTCCCACCCGACGAAGAACAAAAGAGAATGGGGAAGATG
>BOPN01005153.1:87500-90000 GCA_017312705.2 Penaeus japonicus | reverse complement strand
TATATATATATATATATATATATATATATACATATATATATATATATATGTATATATGTATATATATATATATATATGTTTTCATATAAAAATGTATATTTTTAGTTGAAACTCATTCATAGATGCGTTCTTATTGTTTGGATGGTATACAGATAACAATAATGATAATGATAACGATGAAAAATGATATAACGATAATGATAATAATGGTAATCATAACGCCGACGAGAATCATGATAGTGATTATGATGATAAAAGCAACAATAGATATCTTGGTTATGGTGATGATAAAAAACAGTAACTCCATTATTATGATTATCACCATCACCATCATTATCACCATATCTCATAATCACCACGATTATATCTACGATACCATTATCATCACCATATCTTTACGGTGATCACCATATTTAACAGTCACCATCATAATTACCATATCATAATCATGAGCATAATTCACAATCATTCTCACCATATCCCATAATCACTATCATCATATCTCCCATTTATCATCACCACCATAAATCACAATCATCCTCATTACCATATCCCAGTCACTATATCTCACAATCAGCATCTTCATATCAGGCAATCGGCATCCCTATATATCACAATCACCATATATATCACCATAAATCACAATTATCAAATCCCACAGTCACTATTACCATATATAATATATATATTATAACATACATAACATAAATAACAACCATCATCATATACCACAGTCACCATCACCACACCTCGTAATCCCCATTATCATCACCATAAATCATAACCATCATCATATTTCACAGTCACTATTACCATATCTCACAATCCTCAACATAAATCACTATCATCATAACCATACCCCAGAATCACCATCAGTCACAATCATCACCATCACCATACCTCACAACCATCATCACCACCATCACCATTCACACCCATCACTGTATGGTTAGGCAGAGCTTAAGTAAAGGGGAAAGGGAGGAAGAAGAAGATGAGGGGGGAGGGGGAGGAGGAGGGGGAGGAAGAGGAGGAGGTGGTGGTTGGGAAGAGGAGGAGGTGGTGGTTGGGAGGAAGAGGTGGTGGTGGTGGTAGTGGGTGGAAGAGGTGAGGGGGAGAGAGAGGAGGAGAAGGGGGTGGTGGGGGAGGTTGTGGGGGACTTGGATGGGAATGGAGGGGGAAGGAAGAGGAAGAGGTGGGTAAGGGGGGGGACGTGGTGGTGGGGGAGGTGGAGGAGGTGGTAAGGGAGGTTGTGGGGAGAGAGTGGAGGGGGAGGAGGAAGAGGAAGTGGAGGAAGGTTGGGGAGGAGGAAGTCTAGGAGGAGGAGGAGGTGGTTGGGTGGGGGAGGTGGGTGGAAGAGGTGAGGGGGGGGAGAGAAGGAGAAGGAGATGGTGTGGGAAGAGGAGAGGTTGTGGGGGACTTGGATGGGAATGGAGGGGGAAGGAAGAAGAAGAGGAAGAGGTGGGTAGTGGGGGAGGAGACGTGGTGGTGGGGGAGGTGGAGGAGGTGGTAGGGAAGGTTGTGGGGGGAGAGTGGAGGGGGAGGAGGAAGAGGAAGTGGAGGAGGGTTGGGGTGGAGGAAGTCTAGGAGGAGGAGGAGGAGGAGGAGGAGGTGAGGAGAGGGAGATGGATTTTGGAGGGAGAGAGGGAGAGGAGAGAGAGGAAGGAAAAGGGAAGGGGGGAAGGAGAAGGAGATAATGAGGAGTTAGAGGTAGAGCTTTAGGAATGAGTGACAAGAGAAGGAGAAAAGGGAGGAGGAAGAGGAGGAGGAGGAGGAGGAGGACGACGACGACGAGGAAGAGGATTAGGAGGATTAAGAGAAGGGGAAGGAGGAGGACGACGAGGAGGTAGAAGAAGAAGGAAATGTTAAAGAAGAGTTAAAGAAGAAAATAAAGAGGGTGATGAAGAAGAAGAAGAAGGAGAAAATGAAAAAGAAGAATATGGAGAAATCGAAGAAAAAAAGAGCAAGTAAGGGACTGGCAAGAACAAAATTAAGAAAAACTAATCCTACCAACAAAGATAAAGACATTAGCCATAGTAAGAAGGCGTAGAAGAAGAAGAAGAAAAAAGAAAAAAGAAAAAAAGAAACAAGAAATGATGAGGATGAAGACCCGGAAGAAGCAGAAGAAAACAAATCACAAGAAAGTGGACGAACCAAAGCGACCTTGGTTATCCGGCATAGAGAAGAACCGGCTTTACGTGTGACGGCTTTTGTCACGCATGACGTCAGAGGGACATTTCTCCAACTGGAAGGAGTCTGAATGACGTTCCTGATGCCTTTCGATTGGGTGTTTTTTTTATATTTTTATATATATATATATATATTTTTTTACAGGAGTTCATTTTGATGATACGAAGAAAGAACTGACCTTTGAGACTTCGCAGGGGTCTAGTTTTAAATTAATCTAACTGGCTAAGAGTCAAAATATAAAGTAAAATTACGACTAACCTCTCTCGGACACCTTCACGTCACCTTGCTTTAACTTACAGGATGCTCGATTAGT
>BOPN01005153.1:80000-82500 GCA_017312705.2 Penaeus japonicus | reverse complement strand
GTTTAATAGTTCTTTTTGTAAATTGCTTTCTTCATCTTCTTGTTTATTGGTACATATCTATTTATGCATTTCTTCTATTTATTTCTTTATTTCTTTTTCGGTAGAATGATTGTGCTAAATTACAATGAAAAGTGCACGAGCCGTTGACCCCAAAATACTTATCATCATTAACTTGTTTCTTAATTATCACAATTCTTTTAGATTTTTGTCGCTATGCTAGTTGCTATCACAATAATCTAATAATAATTATCATCATTATTGATAGAAGTTGTTGTTATGTCAACTATTACTATTGTTGAAATTTTTGTCGTTATATTGCTATCATCATTAACATCCATATTACTATTATCATCATTATCACTATCATTATCATTGCTACCTACATGATCATAATTTTTATCTTAATCGTTATCAAACCATTACTAAGTCTTTTATCTCCGTGTGAAAGTAATAATTGATAACGCAACTATCAACATTAATAGAAGTATAAGTATTGATAATAATGATAATAATGATGGTAATCGTAGTGGTCAGAGTAATAATAATAATGATAGTAATAACCAATATTATCATCGTTTCTATTATCATAACCATAATTGTAATGATGGTGGTTATAATAGTAAGGGCAATCACTGATATTACCATCATTATTATTAGGATTATAACAATACAATGACAACAGGAAATCAATGAGAATGAAATTTATGATAATAATAATAATAATGATAATGATAATAATGATGATAATAAGAATAACAACAACAATAACAACGATAAAAGTATACACCACAAAAACTCTAACGAATAACAGGCAATTCGTTATGAAAACTGAGCTCTTGAGTGATGAGTAATATATGATAAATCGTAGTATACATATGTGATAGGAAGTAAATGATACACGCACACGTACACACAAACACACACACACACAGTCACACTCACACGCACACACACACACACACACGCACACACACACATATCTATATATTTATATATATATATATATATATATATATATATATATATATATATATATATATAAATATATATGTATGTATGTATGTAATGTAATATAATGTATATATAAAATGTAAATACACACATCTATCTATCTATCTATCTATATATATGTGTGTGTGTGTGTGAGTGTAATGTAATATAATGCATATATAAAATGTAAATGAACACACACACACACGCACACACACACACAAATATACGCGTTCCCACACATACATATACAATCAATACTCATACAAAAAGACATCACACAAATAATCCCAAGTACCCACAATCCAACCCCACCCCCATCAAAAAGAAAAAAGAAAAAAAGAATGAACGAAAGAAAGAAAGAAAAAAACAAGAAGAAAGAAAGAAAGAAAAAAATCTTACCAATCAAATAAAAACGAAAGTCAATTGAAAGATACAGAAATATTCGAGCGAACGCTTGGCGCGGCGCATAAATATCAAGTGTTCAGTAGTAACGTTCTTTGAACCGGAGGAGAGGCAGGCAGTTCGAGGTTATAATTCAGACTTATAGCGTAGTTTACCGAAGATTAGAAAAATAAGATGCCATGGTTCTCGAGCGCTTTTCATGTGCGGTAAAGATGTCTTCTGGTTCGCTTTAAGGCCATTTTGATTCTTTTTTTTTCGTTTTTTTCTTTTTTCTGAGGGAAAGGGGGCGGGGCTTGTTTCGCTTAAGGTTGAGGCGGGGTTCGGCTCGGGCAGTGCTTTATTTGTACATTTTATGTATTTGTCTTGACATTTTTTTTCTTTGAGTTTCACTGTCTTGATATATATATATATATATATATATATATATATATATATATATATATATATATATATATATATATTATATATATACACATATATATATATATATGTATGTCTGTGTTAGTGTGTGTATATGTATTTATGTATGTATATATGATTATAAATATATAATTCATGTATGTATATGCATAAATGTGTTTGTATATAAAGATGTATATTCATATGTATACATGTACACACACACACACACACACACACACACACACACACACACACACACACACATATATATATATATATATATATATATATATATATATATATATATATATATATATACATACATAGATACATACATATATATATATATATATATATATATATATATATATATATACATATATATATATATATATATATATATATATATATATATATATATATATTTATATATGTGTGTGTGTTTATGTATATATATTTATATATATATATATGTATATTTATATGTATATATATATATATATATATATATATATATATATATATATATATATATATATATATATATTTATATATGTGTGTGTATGTGTTTACATATTTATCAATTGTATGTATGTATTTAAATATGTATTTATCTTTATTTCTACCTACCTATCTATATATATGTATATACTCTCCCTCATTCTCTCTCTCTCTCTCTCTCTCTCTTTGTCTGTCTGTCTGT